>CM063606.1:19123065-19142074 GCA_032356905.1 Salix exigua | reverse complement strand
AATCCTTAATTCCTATTGGCAAGGAGAAAACACACACGATCTCTCAGAAATCTTCCAATTAATGACAAATATATATCAGCAGCAAGTTGACTTTAGCTTATATAATTTATTAAGCTGCAGATGAGAACAAATTGCAGAAAAGCTAATAACTAGGATGAGCTTCTATTGAATGTGCATTGCCTTGTTTCCTTCAACAGGCTATTGCTTTAATTTTATCCTTTATGTTTATTTACATATAATTTCATTGTCATGAATTTGCAAGAATAAAATTGTTTCGGATTCAAGAATTATTTGGAAAAATTAATAAGTTTTATTGAGCCCAATGGTAGTATCTCTCCCTCTTTGAATGTGCAGACGATCAAGGATCTAAGGGTTGGGTTCACATCTTGTTGAATCTACTTGAAAACCAAAACAGGAGCAAATTCTTACGAAGTTGAATCCACTGAATGATCATCTATTATAAAACAGTATTTTTTTTTCACGCATTTACAACCCATGAACACAATCTATAGCAAATTACAACATTTATTTTTCAAGCAGACAGTAGAAGAAACTAAGCCAAAACCCAACAAAGCCCGCCCTGGTAACCTATAATTCTTAC
The DNA here is from genome assembly GCA_032356905.1 of Salix exigua. Classification (NCBI taxonomy): domain Eukaryota; kingdom Viridiplantae; phylum Streptophyta; class Magnoliopsida; order Malpighiales; family Salicaceae; genus Salix; species Salix exigua. The sequence continues at coordinate 19,141,473 of CM063606.1, read as the reverse complement.
AAAGCTGATACTATAATCACATTAACTGCATGTGTGTGACGATATATCTTCCAAAGTAATTGTGCAGAATGGTTTTGTCAATGGAGGCCACTGAGTTGCAAGCACCGAAGAAATGTTTCCCATTGTTGGCCGAGAATGGGGACTGGGATGCAAGCATGCAAGCGCTATCTTCATGATCTGGACAACACCCTCTGCTGTTCTGTTTTTAGGAAGCGAGATGCGCTGGTCAAGCACATCCTTCAACAATGTCTGCTGAGAAATCGGTGATATCGAAGATGATGAGGAAGATGCGTGTGATGAGAGTGTGGAGATGAGATCGCCTGGGTGCCTTCCCATCATCACTTCCATTGTTACCACCCCGAAGCTATAGACATCACATTTTTCAGTCACTTTCATTGTGTAAGCTAGCTCTGCCAAAAACAATTGTTATGCTTTGTTTTTATCACCTTAAATAGAAATTTCTATGCTTTCTTTGCATCGCAAGTTACTGAAAAGTCTGCAGTGACATACTTCCAATTAAAAAGTTGATAGAAATGAAATTCAAATAAGCACTTTGGGAATTCAATGTTGAAATTAAGTTACGCACCTGGAGCACTGTATCCAAAAGTACCAGCAAACGCGGTCCAATTAGACGAGTCAGGCATCAGCAGCCTAGCTGTGCCAAAGTCGGAGACGTGTGCCTCATATTCCAAATCCAGAAGAACATTATTGCTGGTGATGTCTCGATGAATGATCGGAGTAGAGCACGAATGATGCAGGTAGGATAAAGCTCCAACCATCCCTTTTACAACGTTTAGCCTTTTCATCCAATCCAATTCAATTGCTTGTAACTCTCCGGTTAGAACCTTTCTCAAGCTTCCTCTTTCTACGAACTCATAAACCAAAAAAGAGTGCTTCGCATGTGAGCAAAATCCATACAGTTTCACGATATTTCGATGTCGAATATTTGCTAAGACACAAACTTCCTTTTCGAAAGCTTTAAAATCAGATAACTTGTCTGTTTGTGACCGATGAAGTTTCTTCACAGCAACCACCCGTTCTGTCGGTATCACTGCTTTATAAACAGTTCCATATCCTCCTTCACCGATGCAGTAGTTGGAGTTGAATTCCTCCGTAGCTTCAACGATATTCTCGTATAACTTCTTCCCATCATGGCCCAATATCGTGAACATGTTTCGATCTTGTTCATTCCCTGGCTCAGCTTCACTCTTCCTTGATCTTTGACGGAGAATGAAGAAAGCTCCAATCATAACAAACACTAAAAGTAAGCCTCCTAAAACAGGGAGTACGATTAAAATCACAACTTTATAGCCTTTCTTCTTAGAAGTTCTGCTGCTTTTTGTAGGATTACATAGCTTTAGACCACTGGCGTTGCCACATAAACCCATATTATCTCTTAATGCCTCATATGAAGCATTGTGGAAGGCTTTGATATCAGGAATAGGGCCTCGTAGCTTATTGTACGATATATCCACTGATGATAAACTTAACAAATCTTTGAAAGAGCTCGGAATCACACTAGAAAGCATGTTGTGAGAGATATCCAGAGTTTCCAACATTCGCAGTTGCCCAAGTTGCCACGGTATCCCTTGAGCCACAAAATTGCAACTAATATCAAGATCCCGAAGAGACTGCAGAGTGCCTATCTCACTTGGAATGCTTTCTGTAAATTTATTACTACTGAGGTTCAGAAATAATAAATTTGAGCACTCCCCAAGTTGTTTTGGAATCGATCCATTTAGGTTATTAGAAGCTAAATTGAGGATTTGAAGAGAAGAAAACATCCTGATGTATGAGGGAATGTTGCCTGAAAGATGGTTGTTGCTAAGAGTAAGGTAGTACAACAACTTCAACCCCTGTAATTCTGCTGGGATGGTTCCTTGCAAGTGGTTTGAGGACAAATCAATCAATTGTAATCGAGTAGCCTTCCCGAGCTCTGGCGGTATCTCACCAGAAACATTATTGTTTGAGATTTTAAGGCTTGTCATGTTACGACACTCTCCCCATGTAGAAGAAAGCTCACCATAAAAATTATTGTAACTCAAATCAATATAATACAGAGACGGATAACTGCCAAAATCCTCAAAAATATTTCCCGTTAATTGATTCCCATCAAGTCTTAGTCGGTGTAAACTAGTACAGTTTTTCAAGCTTTCCGGTATGGGACCTGAGAAATAGTTGTTGGAAGCAGTAAACTTTTCCAGCAATCCTCCCAAGCATAACCCTTGGGGCAAAGGACCCGTTAATTCATTTTCAGACAAACCCAATACCATCAAACGGGGTAGATTGTTCATCTCTAGGGGCAATAGGCCGTGAAGTTTGTTTCTAGCTAAGCCCAATACTACTAGGTTTGTCAAATTTCCAATAGATGAGGGGATTCCACCAGTTAAAACGTTACTTGACAAGGACAATTTATTGAGAGATTCTAGCAACCCAATTTCTTTTGGAATGGAACCAGAGAGTTTGTTACCTCCAAGAAAGAGGATGGATAGGTTTCTCAAATTTCCAATAGATGAGGGGATTCCACCGGTTAAAATGTTACTGTACAAGTCAAGTTGATTGAGAGAGTCCAGCAACCCAATTTCTTTTGGAATGGAACCAGAGAGTTTGTTATCCCAAAGAGAGAGTATGGATAGGTTTCTCAAATTTCCAATAGATGAGGGTATTCCACCGGTTAAAATGTTACTGTACAAGGACAGTTTATTAAGAGATTCTAACAACCCAATTTCTTTTGGAATGGAACCAGAGAGTTTGTTATCCCAAAGAGAGAGTATGGATAGGTTTCTCAAATTTCCAATAGATGAGGGTATTCCACCGGTTAAAATGTTACTGTACAAGGACAGTTGATTGAGAGACTCTAGCAACCCAATTTCTTTTGGAATGGAACCAGAGAGTTTGTTACCCCAAAGAGAGAGTATGGATAGGTTTCTCAAATTTCCAATAGATGAGGGGATTCCACCGGTTATAACGTTACTTGACAAGTCAAGTTGATTGAGAGAGTCCAGCAACCCAATTTCTTTTGGAATGGAACCAGAGAGTTTGTTACCCCAAAGAGAGAGTATGGATAGGTTTCTCAAATTTCCAATAGATGAGGGGATTCCACCGGTCAAAACATTACTTGACAAGTCAAGTTGATTGAGAGAGTCTAGCAACCAAATTTCTTTTGGAATGGAACCAGAGAGTTTGTTGCCCCAAAGAAAGAGGAGGGATAGGCTTGTCAAATTTCCAATCTCATGTGGGATGGAGCCGCTACAATGATTGTCGCATAACTTTAACAAATTTAGACTTTTCAAGAAGCCTATCTCAGATGGGATACTTCCCATGAGTTCATTATGACACAGGTTCAACTCAATAATTCTGGATAGATTACCAATATGTGATGGAATAGTTCCAGAAAGAGAATTATTCCGAAGGTCAAGAATGAGAAGATTGGGGAAGGATGAGAAGTTGAAATCATAAAGCGTACCTCTCAAACCAAAACTTTCAAGTGTCAAGTTGGTGACACTTTCAGAATTGTCACAAGTGATTCCAATCCAATTAATGCAAGGGCTGATGCCGACCCAAGAAGCCAAGAGGGATTGGCTTCGGCTGTCGAGACTTGCTTTCCACTTGAGAAGAGCCTCAGCTTCTGTAGTGTTACCTTCAGCAACTTTGTATTCGGCAGCTCGGCGAGCGTACTCAAATATCGAAGTTGTAGAGGAAGTATGATCAGCAAAAGCAGAGAAAGGAGAAAAGTAGAACATGTGAAGAAGAAAAAAGAGGTGGAAAAAGAATGAGGAGAATGGTCTGTGCAGCAAGGATTTCATGGTGTGTTTTCAAGAGATATTGGATATGGTTTGATATGGTAGATGAAGATGCTAGGCTACATGAAGAGGTATTTATAGAATGGAAAACATAAATGGAGTCCTTTATTTCAAGTTCATGGAATAATTACAAATATTGTGGGCTCGCTTTTCTACTGTGCAAGTTCTGTAGACATTGGCAATGCTGACTTGCTTTTTGTGAATTTGCTCAATCAAATGAATATTCCCTGTAACAAACGTGAGCGACACTCTTTGGATTGATGATTCATTGCAACTGCAGAGTCCTGCCTTTTTTGGCAGTCAAATTCGGCGATTACTTCAGAATTTCAAATGCATGATTTTGTGTTTCTTTTTCATCTATTTTCACATTCGTTATTTTGAGAGTGTAATCTTTAATCTAAGATCTTATAACTCATAAGGTTTCGCCTTTAATACCTGTTAATTTAACAGATATCCTGCGCTGATTCCAGTGACAGCATCTAATTTATTAAGCTGCAGGGTTTACGTACCTTTGAAACCTATGGAATTGCTGCTGAGCAGAGTTAGATAAGGTACTGATTTACGTTGTATATTTTCTTGTCAAGAACAGCTTCAAACTTAGCCAAAAAGGCAAACACATGTAACCCGAGGTGTTAAGATTTTGAATAAATGCGATACCTAGCTAATTGTTCAGTCAGATTATATTTCTTGTAATCAACAAACGTGAGACACAACTTTCTGGTTCTCTCTGTATATACTTTCTTTATCATGCTCATTGGGGTTGAATTTTCAAATGAAATTCTGGGTGAAACATGAATTTGGAAATTAACTGGTTAGTAAAGTCACATAGCCACACACTGTGACATGTGGGTACGTCTTGTTGCCAGATTCTTACGTTTGAAGTTTTTCCTACGGTAGCTCTTGTCTTGACTTCTGCGATGAAAGCTCAACAAGCCAATAGCCTATTATAGTGCACAGTGGGGTTGAGTTTTCTAATGCCATGATGGATTACTGCAAACCTGTTATTTCCAATTCATCAATAATTTCCAAATCCCAGTATGCGACACTTTTGTGGGCTCTCCCTACTGGAATTCTTGCAAGAGTATTAAAGACGCTGAGGATTTTATTTTCTATGAGGTTGACGAGAAAGTTGCCAAATTTTCCACTGAAAAGATGATGGTGGGCCAACGTTGACAGGACTAAGGATGACCCGTAACGACCACGGGAACAAAGAAAACAAGGATGGAACTTGAGTCTTGAATTTGTTTCTTAAGATTATATATATTCAAGATATACATAAGTTGGTATGTGCACTCACATTAATAATAAAAAAACAAAAAGGGTGCTTCATAATTGTTCAATCACAGGGATGCATATGTAGCCTAAGTTTTTGTTTCGTTTTCTGCATCTGCCATCTGTAACAGGAAAAATGGCAGTCACATTGTGGGACACGTACGGGCTCTCTCTGTACATGACAAATATTCATAGCGTAGTATCGGGTTTGAGTTTTTTTCTAATGAAATGATGGATGCATATTCATCGGCAGCTTCTTATGGTTGATTTTTTTGCCCACTGAAGATATTGTTTATTGCTTTATTCGACAGCTTGTTATCGTGTTTGTTCAGGACTTCTACAAAAACCGTCATCAATTCTCTGGGGAAAGAAAACCTGCCTCCACCTTGTTTAATTTAGAGTTGCTTCAGCCTTTTGCTCGCTTCTATATATCTCTCCCGTGAGATTAAATCAATTCTCTTGTTCACAAAACTTTATATGGAATGCATGAATAAACAAAAGCAACAATATATAGATTGTAGACATGCTCTCATCAGGGTCGTCACATTGGTTAGAATTTAAATATGCCTAGCCGTGATTTGAAGTATTCCTTCGCATCGTGAAAGGGAAAAAAAATGATGTGAATAGTATGTAAGTTGGTTTAGAAATAAGTTGATGCAATCAAGAGATAATCATGTTATCAACATATAAAAATAGAATGATACGACTTGCATTAGTGCTCTTGATAGAAAGAGCATAAGCATGACTACTATAAACAAGTTCAAAAGATGAGATAATAATAGAGAATTTCTCAAACCAAACACAAGATGTTTGTTTGAGACCATATAACTTTTTCTTGAGCATGCAGATATACCTAGAATCATGTAAGAACAGATATACAAAAACCGGGAAAGGGTGTCATATAAACTTCTTGAAGATCTTCATTCAAGAAGGTATTTTTAACATTAGGTTGTGAGATAGGCCACCGGCAAATCAAAACAACTGTAATAAGAGTATAAATAGTAATTATTTTAGCAACATGAGCAAATGTCTCCTCATAATCCATATCATATTGTTGAGAGTATTCTTTTTCAACCAATTGAGCTTTGTATCACTCAATAGATCCATCAAAGTTAGTCTTTATCTTATACACTCAACGACAACCAACAACACTCTTAACAAAAGATAGTTGAACAAAATCTCAAGTATATATGTTATGCAAAGCAGAAAGTTTCTCATTCATAGCTTGTTACAAAAAATGATCAAGAATTATGGATGGAATAGAAAAAAAAGGTATATGCTTAAGAAAAACAACATGATAAGACACCTAAAAGTTTTGAGTTACGAGATCAAAACAACGATATCCCTTATTACCTTCACCATAACCAAAAAAACACATAAAAAACAGATCGAAAGGATGATTTGTTGCTCTTAACATGAGGAAGAAGAACAAAACAAGTACAATGAAAAACTATAAAGAAAGAATAATCAGAAGCATAACCATAAAACTTTTAAAACAAGATAAATCTGAAATATAAGAAGATGAAATTATATTAATCAAATTTACAGTCGAAAGAATATCATAATAAGAATATCTCAATTAATTTTTTTCCGACTTCTCTATTTTTTTGCTTTAAAACAAATCTATAAAATACCTACTAGCATATTACTAGTTACTCCAGCACCATAAAATTCCTTTTTTCAAGCTGCTGCACATATTTATTTTAATTATCATTTAGAAATGAGTGTGAAATTTAGTGTACTGTTTACAGTGGTGAAAACGTACACCAAGGAAAGCTGACAATTGACGAAAAAGAGAGATCTCAATTCTGAGTCGAGGGAGGACGTGAGAACCTCTTCTGAAAATTAATACCCATTTGCTAAACATGGAAAACATTCAATTCAAGCAAAGGTCTTGCCATCTCAGTGCTGACAGAAACAAAAATAACGAAGTGATCAAGACTAAAACAAGTGTAAGCCAAACCATCATTCGATTCGTTGGCATTGGCAGAGAGCTAGTCTCATCAATCCATTCGAGACTACTTGAATAGATTCGAGTGAAACGAGAGATGCAAAAACCGAAAGCATTTCATCAGCAAATTATTATATGTGAAACACGACAAACATCCATATACTTAATGAACATATCTATAGCACTCTCATAGGCTACCAAAATTTCATCATCTAATTGCTTTAGGGAAACTGTTCCCTAAAAATAAAATAGTATGGTTTCTTTCTTATGGGGTAAGGGGCAAAAATTGTTGAAATTCGGAATCAAGTCAACTAAAGTCAACTGCTTCAAGTTTGCTGGAATGAAGAACAGAAGTTGCGGGATCATGAAGAATTCTGTTTTTTTCTTTATTGTTTCTTTTGTCATGTTTAAGTTAAGAAGTTTGTGTTTTAGTTAAGTAAGATCAAATTATATTTGATCATATCTTGTTGCTTTATTTTCTCAGTTTTTATTTCCTGTTTTAAGTCAAGAGATTGTAATATCTTTGAATTTCCATTCTTGTATTTCAATCTTCTTTAATAAATAAAATTGAAGGGATGGCAGCAACCTTAGAGTGAAATTCTGCCCATTGTCATACACTTGTTTTTGCATTGAATTACTTTGAATTCTTGCATAATATTCTGAAAAATTTCGGGCACATTCTCGGTTTCTAGCATCGATTTTGTTCATCGGTGCAAAAACTCGAGGGTGATTTGAACGATGAATCGTTCTTCACCAAAATTCCAATTTTACAACAATTGGTATCGAGGCGATTCCGATCTTAGAAGGTTGTGAGAAACACGAGAGAATTGTGAGAATTTTTCAAAGTTATTAACTTTGAAAGGGAAGGTGAGTGAAACACAAGAGTGAAGAAATTAATCAAAAAAAAATCCATTGGGTTTTTCTTTGATTAATGAATAATTGACTTCAAAACTGTCAATTGCCATTATTCCCCATTACGAACAAGGTTCTTTATCTCCATTGTGTTCTGCATAACTTAGCAGTAACAAGAAGAACCAACAAAGTTCTTTGTGTCTCATGGATTATGGAAATTTCTCGTCAAAGTCACCTATCAAGACAAGTGGAAAAGATCATACACTGTTCTTTTCCTATATTTCATTCTATCAAGTGCTGCTGAAATATTTTTCTCAACCAGTTTTCTTGTGTGCTGCCTAGTAAAAAAAAAATATTTGTTTTCTTATAAGATTATTCTATGGCTTCGAAAGTAACAAGGGTTAACTCAATATTTTTTACCTTTGTTGAATCTAGCTTTTTCTAAAAAAATTATTGATTTAATAAAATAAAATTAATTAGACGGAGGTAAGCATTCGATGTTGATTCATGGTGTTAATTTTGTTTTTTTCCTTTCCGTACTCTGGCAGCACGTGTGATCTCTTTCGATTATCAAATTCTTATATTTTTTTACTCCTTTAAAAACATTGATATCACATGAACATTTTTTTTTTCATTGAAAAAAATTTAAACCTGACCCACAACATACCAAAAAATATTTACCCAGTTTATTATATTTTACATGCATTTATTTATTCACTTTCCCCATAACTACATTCTTGCGATGTTTAATTGCTTTGCCTGGCTATGTCAAGTTTGTTTCCCAAAAGTTTGGAAACATTGAATTGTAGGATTCATTAGCGAGATCCAGTGATTTACCATGAGAGGAAACTTTTGGAATACTATTAGAAGTATTATTTTTGTTGGAAATAACTAAGAATGGAAACTTAAAACCTCAAGGTTAAGGTTAGTATTTTTAATTAAGAGAATAAGATATACCTCTTCAAAGTTCATAGCAACATTTTTTCCATGCATTCACCAATAAAATAATGGGTCCCAAGTAATTTTTTTCCCCACCAAACTAATATTTTCTATTGCGATGGATTTGAATTTGGAACCATGATCATGGTGGCTAGTTCACATGCTCCTTGTTGAGTTCTTATTTTATAATTTTTCGTGATGCATTCCCACCTGATGGTGACCTTCAATCTTTTTCATCTTTTTATTCGGTCATGTTTATCATTATGTTTTAAAAATATTTTTGAAAAAAATTGAATTTTTATTTTTATTATGATTTTAAATTACAAAAATTAGTGGTTTTAGATCATTTTTATATGTTGATGTCAAAAATCATTTAAAAAAATAAAAAAAATATTATTTTAATATATTTCTTAATAAAAAAACAATCTCAAGTAAACTGTAAAGTAACCTTTTCTTCTTGAAATATTCGCATCCAATTCCTTTGTCCTCTCACATGAATACTGCCAATAAAAACTTCTTGATTAACTCTCATTCCTTAATTCTCTGTGAGCTATCCTCTCTTGGCGTCTCACGTGGAATTTTTAATAAATTAATTAAGACCTCATTTATCCGAAAGAAAAAGCAATCTACTTATATATAAAGCAGAAAGTATTTGGGCCAAGTCTTCTTTTGGGCTGTTGCTCATTAGATTTTTTTCCTAAAATAACGTGGTCCCTCTCTCCCCGTGTGTATATCTCTCTATCTTTCAGTTTATATGGTCACAAACAAGGCCACGTGTGTGGGCCTATACCCTCCGAGGCCATGGCAAATCAAATCCTTGATGAGTAGGAGGGACTTCAAATCCAGGTCCTCGTAATTAATTATTGTTTGGAATTACGTTCTAACAGAAATTTAAAAAAAATTGAATTCTTTTTTATTATTTTAAATTAAAATATTTTAGTTTTTTTAAAATATTTTTATGTGTTAATATCACAAATAATTTTAAAAAAATAAAAAATATATATGTTGATGAATTTCGATAAACCAGTGAGCTTGTGTAGCATGCTTATGAGTTCCACTTAAATCCATTATTTTCTTTATCGTGAGGACCTCAACTTCATTTTAATCCTTAATTCCTATTGGCAGGGAGAAAACACACACGATTCTCCCTATACGATCTCTCAGAAATCTTCCAATTAATGACTTTCATGGTTCACACACAAATATATATCAGCAGCAAGTTGACTTTAGTGCATAATATCTAATTTATTAAGCTGCAGATGAGAACGAATTGCAAAAAAGTCAATAACTAGGATGAGCTTCTATTCAATAATGTGCATTGCCTTGTTTCCATGAACAGGCTATTGCTTTAATTTTATCCATTACGTTTATTTACATATAATTTCATTGTCATGAATTTGCAAGAATAAAATTGTTTTCGGATTCAAAAATTATTTGGAAAAATTAATAAGTTTTATTGAGCCTAATGGTAGTATCTCTCCGTCTATGAATGTGTAGACGAAGGATCTAAGGATTGGGTTCACATCTTGTTGAATCTACTTGAAAACCAAAAAAAGAGCAAATTCTTACAAAGTTGCACTTACAACCCATGAACACAATCTATAACAAATTACAACATTTATTTTTCAAGCAGACCGTAGAAGAAAGTAAGCCAAAACCCAACAAAGCCCGCCCTAGTAACCTATAATTCTTACAAAGCTGACACTATAATCACATTAACTGCATGTGTGTGACAATATATCTTCCAAAGTTATTGTGCTGAATGGTTTTGTCAATGGAGGCCACTTAGTTGCAAAGTCCGAAGAAATGTTTCCCATTGCTGGCCGAGAATGGGGATTGGGATGCAAGCATGCAAGCGTTATCTTCATGATATGAACAACACCCTCTGCTGCTCTGTTTTTAGGAAGCGAAATGCGTTGTTCAAGCACATCCTTTAACAATGTCTGATGAGAAATCGGTGATATCGAAGATGATGAGGAAGATGCGTGTGATGAGAGTGTGGAGATGAGATCGCCTGGGTGCCTTCCCATCATCACTTCCATTGTTACCACCCCGAAGCTATAGACATCACATTTTTCAGTCACTTTCATTGTGTAAGCTAGCTCTGCCAAAAACAATTGTTATGCTTTGTTTTTATCACCTTAATAGAAATTTCTATGCTTTGTTTGCATCGCAAGTTACAAAAAGCTGCAGCCACCAGCTGGCATACTTCCAATTAAAAAGTTGATAGAAATGAAATTTAAATAAGCGCTTTGGGAATTGAATGTTGAAATAAAGTTACGCACCTGGAGCACTGTATCCAAAAGTACCAGCAAACGCGGTCCAATTAGATGAGTCAGGCATCAGCAGCCTAGCTGTGCCAAAGTCGGAGACGTGTGCCTCATATTCCAAATCCAAAAGAACATTATTGCTGGTAATGTCTCGATGAATGATCGGAGGAGAGCAAGAATGATGCAGATAGGATAAAGCTTCAACCATCCCTTTTACAACATTGAGCCTTTTCATCCAATCCAATTCAATTGCTTGTTCCTCGTTGGTTAGAACCTTTCTCAAGCTTCCTCTTTCTACGAACTCATAAACCAAAAAAGAGTGCTTCGCATGTGAGCAAAATCCATACAGCTTCACGATATTTCGATGTCTGATATTTGCCAATACACAAACTTCCTTTTCGAAAGCTTTAAAATCAGATAACTTGTCTGTTTGTGACCGGTGAAGTTTCTTCACAGCAACCACCCGTTCTGTTGGTATCACTGCTTTATAAACAGTTCCATATCCTCCTTCACCAATGCAGTAGTTGGAGTTGAATTCCTCCGTAGCTTCAATAATATTCTCATACAACTTCTTCCCATCATGGCCCAGTATCGTGAACATGTTTCGATCTTGTTCATTCCCTGGCTCAGCTTCACTCTTCCTTGCTCTTTGACGGAGAATGAAGAAAGCTCCAATCACAACAAACACTAAAAGTAAGCCTCCTAAAACAGGGAGTACAATCAAAATCACAACTCTATTTCCTTTTTTCTTAGAAATTCTGCTGCTTTCTGTAAGATTACATAGCTTTAGACCACTGGCGTTGCCACATAAACCCATATTATCTCTTAATGCCTCATATGAAGCATTGTGGAAGGCTTTGATATCAGGAATAGGGCCTCGTAGCTCATTGTACGATATATCCACGGCTGATAAACTTAATAGATCTTTGAAAGAGCTTGGAATCGCACCAGAAAGCATGTTGTGAGAGATATCCAGAGTTTCCAACATTCGCAGTTGCCCAAGTTGCCACGGTATCCCTTCAGCCAGGAAATTGAAACTAAGATCAAGATCCTGAAGAGACTGTAGAGAGCCTATCTCATTTGGAATGCTTTCTGTAAATTTATTACTTCTGAGGTTTAGTAGTAATAAATTTGAGCACTCCCCAAGCTGTTTTGGAATCGATTCACTTAGGTTATTTGAAGCTAAATTGAGGATTTGGAGAGAAGAAAGCATCTTGATGTCTTCGGGGATGGTGCCTGAAAGATGGTTGTTGCTAAGAGTAAGGTTGTACAATAGCTTCAACCTCCATAATTCTGTTGGGATGGTTCCTTGCAAGTGGTTTGAAGACAAATCAATCAAATGTAATCGAGTAGCATTCCCGAGCTCCAGTGGTATCTCACCAGAAATATTATTGTTTGAGATTTTAAGGCATGTCATGTTACGACACTCCCCATTTAGAAGAAATCTCACCATAAAAATTATTGTAACTCAAATCAACATAATCCAAATGTGGATAGATGCCAAAATCCTCAGAAATATTTCCTGTTAATTGATTCCACTCAAGTCTTAGTCGGTGTAAACTAGTACAGTTTTTCAAGCTTTCTGGTATGGGACCTGAGAAATAGTTGTTAGAAGCAGTAAGGATTTCCAATACTCCTTCGTGCCCTAGCTCTCGTGGCAAATGACCCGTGAATTCGTTGTAACTCAAACCCAATAACTTCAAATGGGTGAGATTGTTCATCTCCTGGGGCAATGGGCCATGAAGTTTGTTTGCAATGATGCTCAATTGTAACAAAGATTCAAGTTGTCCTATTTCTGAAGGAACACATCCTGATAAATTATTCTCACCTAGAAAGAGAAAGTATAGATTTCTCAAATTTCCAACTGAGAAGGGGATCAAACCGCTGAGATTATTTTCACTTAGATCCAAATCATTGAGCATGGTCATGTTTCCAATAGAAGAGGGGATGGGACCAGAGAGTTGGTTTTGAAAAAGGTAAAGCAAAGATAGGTTTCTCAAATTTCCAACAGAGGAGGGGATGGGACCAGAGAGTTGGTTTTGAGAAAGGTAAAGCAAAGATAGGTTTCTCAAATTTCCAACAGAGGAGGGGACCGGACCAGTGAGACTATTTTGATGTAGTTCTACCTCAATGAGCATGGTTATGTTTCCTATAGAAGAAGGGATGGAGCCAGAGAGCTGGTTTTGAAAAAGGTGAAGAAAAGATAAATTTGTCAAGTTTCCAATGGAACAAGGGATTTTACCGGTTAAGGAATTCATTGACAGTCTAAGTTCCTCAAGAGATACTAGCAATCCAATTTCTTGAGGAATGGAACCAGAGAGTTTGTTGCCCCAAAAAAATAGTTTGGATAGATTTCTCAAATTTCCAATGGAATAAGGGATTTCACCGGTTAAGGAATTATTTGACAATCGAAGGACCTCAAGAGATACTAGCAATCCAACTTCTTGAGGAATAGAACCTGAGAGTTTGTTGCCCCAAAGAAAGAGTCTTGATAGATTTCTCAAATTTCCAATTGACCGAGGAATCAAACCAGAAAGATTATTTCCCGCTATTGAAAGACTGGAAAGAGACGTCAACCTTCCAATTTTATGTGGGATGGAGCCACTAAAATGATTTTCACATAAACCTAACAAATCGAGACTTTTCAATAAGCCTATCTCAGACGGGATACCTCCCGTGAAATCATTAGAGCATAGTTCAAGGATGGTGATTTTGGAGAGATTACCGATTTGTGGTGGAATGCTTCCATAAAAGGAATTATTCGCAAGGTCAAGAATGAGAATATTGGGGAAGGACTGGAAGTTGAAATCATGAAGCGTGCCTCTCAAACCAAAACCTTCGAGTGTCAAGTTGGTGACGCTTCCAGAATTGTCACAGGTGATTCCAACCCAATTATGGCATGGACTGGTGTCGACCCAAGAAGAAAGCAGAGATTGGCTTTGGCTGTCAAGACTTGCTTTCCATTTCGAAAGAGCCTCAGCTTCTGTATTGTTACCAAACACTGAAGTTGCAGAGGAAGTGTGATCAGCGAAAGCTAAGAAAGAAGGAGAGTTTAATATATGAAAAAACAGGACGTGGAGAAAGATTGAGAAGAATGGTTTGTGTAGTAAGGACGTCATGGTGTCTCTTCAAGATGTATAGAAAAGGGTTTGCTGTGGTAGATGTATAGAAAAGGTGTTTCTTCGAGTTGATTTTTATTTTCAAGTATTTAAGCAATAATAATAATAGTTTTAGTTTTTTTCTTTTTGCTCTTTTGTTAATAATCATAATGATTCTTGTCATAATAATGACAACAGTTATAACAATAATGATGGTGGCAGCGATAGTACTGCCAATAATAATTAGACTAAAATTGATGTTATTTTTGTTTAAAATTGACTTTTAAGGCTTTTTATGTATGATATTTTTGATTTAAACAAAAAAATATATGAAACCACACGTAGACAAAACAGGTGGAAAAATTGGGTCAAATTATTTACAATGAAAAAATATGTGAGCCACTTGCCCTGCGCTTCGCCGTAGCCAGAACCAAATTTTGTAACATTTTAAAAAAATATTAATGGTTTTAGATTTTTTTTTTATGATGCTATACATCTGTACGAAATAATCAACCTGCAAAACTTTCTATTATTTAGTTTTTTTATATATTCATTTTATTATAGATAAGACGTTTAAAATAATAATAATGATTATTTGTAAGGTTTTTTCTTAAAACTATGTGAGGCTAATTATATATTTTGATATTTATTTAATATTAACGCCTTAAAATATATACAAAAAAATGAACTAAGTTTTATTTTTTTTAAATCTAAAATTAATTTATTCTCAGTGTTCTTAAATACTATTAAATACTTTTTTTTTATAACAATAATGATGGCGACTGTAATAGTATTGTCAATAATAATTAAAATATTTATTATTTACAATAATAGTTATAATGATAGCTATAATAATTGTTACAATTTAGCAATCATGATAATAACAATTAGCATAAAGATTGAAATAGTTCAATGATGTTTTTATTAAAAATGATTTTTATGATATTATGTAAACAAAAATATACTAAACCACTCTTTTTTATGTGAGCAAGTCCTGTAGACGTTGGCAATGCTGACTTGCTTTTTGTGAATTTGATCACCTAGTTGCTCAATCAAATGAATATTCCCTGTAACAAACGTGAGCGACACACTCTTTGGATTGATGATTCATTGCAACTGCAGAGTCCTGCCTTTTTTGGTAGTCAAACTCGGCGATTACTTCAGAATTGCAAATGCATGGCTTTGTCTTTCTTTTTCATTTATTTTCACATTCGTTATTTCGAGAGTCTAATCTTTAATCTAAGATCTTATAGCTCATAAGGTTTCGCCTTTAGTACCTGTTATTTTACAGATATCCTGCGCGGATTCCAGGTGACAGCAGGTTGACTTCAGCTTATCTAATTTATTAAGCTGCAGAATTTACATACCTTTGAAATCTATGGAATTGCTGCTGAGCACAGTTAGATAAGATTTTGAAATAATGTGATACCTAATTGTTCAGTCAGATTATATTTCTTGTACTCAATAAACGGGAGACACAGACATGTGGGTTCCTGATTCATGCAGCTACAGACTCCTTCCTTTCTGGTTCTCTCTGTATATACTTTCTTTACTTCATACAGAGTACACGGACCCTAAAAGATTCTGCAATGAAATTTTCACCAGCCAACAGCCTGTTATCATGCTCATTGGGGTTGAATTTTCAAATGAAATTCTGGGTGAAACATGAATTTGGAAACTAGTAACTGGTTAGTATAGTCACATAGCCACAGACTGTGACATGTGGGGAAGTCTTGTTGCCAGATTCTTACGTTTGAAGTTTTTCCTACGGTAGCTCTTGTCTTGAATTTGTGTAGCGGGTGTTTGTTCAGGACTTCTGCGATGAAAGTTCAACAAGCCAATAGCCTATTATAGTGCTAAGTGGGGTTGAGTTTTCTAATGCAATGATGGATTACTACAAACCTGTTATTCCCAATTCATCAATAATTTCCAAATCCTAGTAAGCGACGACACTTTGTGGGCTCTCCTAGCTCGTGGAATTCTTGGAAAAGTATTAAATACTCTGAGAATTTTATTTTCTAGGAGCTAGGTTGACGAGAAAGTTGCCAAATTTTCCACGGAAAAGATAATACTGGGCCAACGTTGTTAAATTGAAGACGTTGACAAGACTATAGGATAACCCGTAACGACCACGGGAACAAGGAAAACAAGGATGGAACTTGAGTCTTGAATTTGTTTTTAAGATTAATCTTGAACATGCTGATGAGAATGTAGCCCTGGCAGCCTCATTAACTCATCCCTCTCAGCGCTGTTGCGTTCATCTTTCTTCACATTTCTGATCCACGTGATATATATTTAACCGATCGTTAATGGGTTTTTCTTCAGCTATATGTAGCTTTCTCATAAATATGGCATGTGAAATCACCACTTCATGAACTGGACATTAATTGCAGAGGGCCTAAAAGCAATGAGCACCTCACATAATGGAAGGAAAAGTTAGTAGATAACCAAATAGTTAGCCGACAAATTATTGTTGTTCTAAAGATATCTTATCTTATAGCATGCAACGAGACACTTGTCTTGCTCTCCGCCGTAAAATCAAATATTTTTTAAATATAAAAAACAAATGTTAAGAGTATTTTTTTATATATAATGCTATACATTTGGATAAAATAATAAAAATAGGCAGAATTTTATTAGCATAGATATTATGAGCATAAAATAATTTTAATTTATGCTGATAATTATTTTTAAATTAATATTTTATTATTATTATTATTTTTATTTTTAGTACTAGCTCCAACTCCAACAAATTATTTCGACATCAGCACATGAAAAAAATCGCATCATGATTTTGACAACAATGCAGAATTTTTATAATAACATATAATTTAAATATAAAAAAATATTTAATAAAATAATCAACAGAGGCAGAATTTTATTAGCATTAAAGAGTTGGATAAAAACCTATAAATCAGGTGAGGCATTAAAGAGTTGGTTATTTTCCACGCCTAACCAAGAAGAATTATGGAGCAGAGGAGGTGGATAAAAGTCAATTTCAAGGATTAATGTGGACGTCGTTCACATTATCAATCTACTAACATTAATGCTGTGGTTTCATAGATTATCAACAATTCAAGATAGATTTAATATAGATGACAATAGTCTTTGCGTGGTATTGGGGTTGAGTTTTCTAATGAAATGATGGATGCATCTTGAAGTTGCATATTCATTGGCAGCTTCTTATGGTTGATTATTTTGCCCACTGAAGATCTTGTTTATTGCTTTAATTCGAAAGCCTGTTATCGTGTTTGTTCAGGACTTCTACAAAATCCGTCATCAATTCTCCGGAAAATTTTTTTTTGCCTCCACCTTGTTTAATTTAGAGTTGCTATAGCCTTTCGCTAGCTTAATATATATTTCCCTTGAGATTAAATCAATTCTCTTGTGCACAAAACTTTATATAGAACGCATGAATAAACAAAGCAACAATATATAGATTATAGACATGCTCTCATCAAGTTCGTAACATTGGTTAAAATTTAAAAATGCCTAGCCATATGTAATTTTGTAGTTTCGAACTGTTGATTTGAAGTATTCCTTCGCATTGTGAAAGGAAAAAAAAAATGATGTGAATGGATCTTCGGAGATTGTCGCGATCAATTTCATTCTGGTTTTGTATGGAGAACTTGAAATTGCATGTAAGTTGGTTTAGAAATAAGTTGATGCAATCAAGAGATAATCATGTTATCAACATATAGATACATAATTATACGACCTACATTGGAGCTCTTAATAGAAAGAGCATAACCATGACTACTATTAACAAGTTCAAAAGAAGAGATAATAATACAAACACAAAGTGTTTGTTTGAGACCATATAACTTTTTCTTGAGCATGCAGATATACCTAGAATCATGTAAGAACAGATATACAAAAACCGGGAAAGGGTGTCATATAAACTTCTTGAAGATCTTCATTCAAGAAGGTATTTTTAACATTAGGTTGTGAGATAAGCCACTAGCAAATCCAAACACTTGAAATAAAAGTATAAATTGTAGTTATTTTAGCAACATGAGCAAATGTCTACTCATAGTCCATATCATATTGTTGAGAGTATCCAATTTCAACCGACAGAGTTTTATATAACTCAATAGATCCATTAAAAATACTTTTGATTTTATACATCCAACGACAACCAACAACTCTCTTAACATAAGGTAGAGGAAATATGTTACTAATTAAAAAAATAAACTTTCAAAATAATAATAATAAGGAAATAG
>CM063606.1:19025396-19122565 GCA_032356905.1 Salix exigua | reverse complement strand
AATTTCGTCATCTTCAACCTCTAGCCCAGAATTCCAGCACGGGCTTTTCACCATTTCTCAACATTTTCTTACACCAAACATATCAAATAACTTCAAAATCATATACAATCAAACTCATTAAACCATTACCCAAGACATTAAACCCTTAACATCTCAATTCATTCATCAATCAAACCCAAATAAAATCTACAAATCCTAATCACCAATACAAGCAAAAACCTTAATTAATAAACAATATTTTTACATAATAATACATACACATTATCTTAACAACTTACTTCTCCTCCTTCCTTTCTCCTTTCCTCTTTTCTCTTCTTCTTCTCCTTTCTTCTCTCTTTCGTTTCTCTTCTCTCTCAAATTTTTCAGATTTACTTCTTTTATTTTCTTTTTCTATTTATATTTTGCAAGTTACTACTATACCCTTAATTTATTTATACCTTATCTTAAGCCATTAAGGGCATCAATGCCTTTTCCTATTCAATTTTTTTTCAAAACCCTACAAATATCTTGGCTAAACAATTGCTAATTCGGTAACACTACTGATGGGTTACAAAAATTATAGCGTTTACATCCCTTATCGGCATCTCTCATATTTATAATATTTGGACTTAAATTTGGTACAAATCCTACATGATTTGGGGTCGTGTGGGCTGTGGTTTTGTTTTAATTTATTAAAATAATTCATGTGGCATTAAGTGGGCATCGAGCTCACTTGCCAGCATATTACATAAAACTGTAAATGTAGGGAGGCAGAGTAGAAGATGAAAGAGAGCAGCGAAAATTATATGTTGCTGGGACTTATGAGATACACAGGGATGACCTGCTATAAACAACGGGTCAGGAATGGCTCAGAGTTGATTTTATATATAAGATGAATTTTATTATATAAAACTTGCAAGTAAATCATAAAATGGATAAAAAAAAGTATTACAATCCAAGACTGGTGAATGAAAAGAAACTAAAGCCAAGCCTACGCAATTGCCTTCTCTGTTAATCCTTCTGTAAAAGACCAACCTCAGCTTCATAGAAAACATGCCAACATATATAAGATGATCATGCAACCTCCTCGGCTAATCCTTTGCCTCTATAGAAGTCCAATTGATAGCATTAACCGAGCCTGACTCGATAAACCAGTGCGCTTGTGTAGCATGCTCATGAGTTTCACTTAAATCCATCATTTTCTTTATCGTCAGGACCTCAGCTTCATTTTTATCCGTAATTCCTATTGGCAGAGAGAAAACACATACGATTCTCCCTATACGATCTCTCATAACTCCTCCATTTAATATCTTTCCTGGTTCACATTTACAAATATATATCTAATTTAAAAAGCAAGTTGACTTTAGCTTATCTAATTTATTAAGCTGCAGAGTTTACAACATTCCTTTCAAATCTAATGGCTCTGTATATGAGCTTAACAGCAAACAAACACAGGAAGTGCTGCCGAGCACAGTTAGATGATATACATTCCATGATAAAAATGGGAATTATACATTCTCTTACTGGAACTAACGGAGAGATGAGAACGAATTGCAGAGAAGTTAATAACTAGGATGAGCTTCTATTCAATGTGCATTGCCTTGTTTCATTGAACAGGTTATTGCTTTAATTTTCCTTTATGTACATATAATTTCATTCTCATGAATTTGCAAGAATAAAATTGTTTTTGGATTCAAGAATTATTTGGAAAAATTAATAAGTTTTATTGATCCCAATGTTTGTATATCTCCCTCTACGAATGTGCACAAGAAGGATCCAAGCATTGGTTTTCATATTGTTGAATCTACTTGAAAACCGAAAAAAGAGCAAATTCTTACGAAGTTGAATCCACTGAATGATCATTTATTATAAAACAGTATTTTTTTTTTTCACGCACTTACAACCCATGAACACAATCTATTGCAAATTACAACATTTATTTTTCAAGCAGACAGTAGAAGAAACTAAGCCAAAACCCAACAAAGCCCGCCCTAATAACCTATAATTCTTACAAAGTTGATACTATAATCACATTAACTGCATGTGTGTGACAATATATCTTCCAAAGTAATTGTGCAGAATGGTTTTGTCAATGGAGGCCACTGAGTTGCAAGCTCCGAAGAAATGTTTCCCATTGTTGGCCGAGAATGGGGATTGGGATGCAAGCATGCAAGTGCTATCTTCATGATATGGACAACACCCTCTGCTGCTCTATTTTTAGGAAGCGAGATGCGCTGGTCAAGCACATCCTTCAACAATGTCTGCTGAGGAATCAATGATATCGAAGATGATGAGGAAGATGCGTGTGATGAGAGTGTGGAGATGAGATCTCCGGGGTGCCTTCCCATCATCACTTCCATTGTTACCACCCCGAAGCTATAGACATCACATTTTTCAGTCACTTTCATCGTGTAAGCTAGCTCTGCGAAAAACAATTGTTATGCTTTGTTTGTGTCGCAAGTCACAATAAAGTTGCAGCCACCAGCTGACATACTTCCAATTAAAAAGTTGATAGAAATGAAATTTAAAGAAGCACTTTGGGAATTCAATGTTGAAATTATGTTACGCACCTGGAGCACTGTATCCAAAAGTACCAGCAAACGCGGTCCAATTAGACGACTCAGGCATCAACAGCCTAGCTGTGCCAAAGTCGGAGATGTGTGCCTCATATTCCAGATCCAGAAGAACATTATTGCTGGTGATGTCTCGATGAATGATCGAAGGACAGCAACAATGGTGCAGATAGGATAAAGCTGCAACCATCCCTTTTACAACATTTAGCCTTTTCATCCAATCCAATTCAATTGCTTGTTCCTCTTCGGTTAGAACCTTTCTCAAGCTTCCTCTTTCTACAAACTCATAAACCAAAAAAGAGTGCTTCTCATGTGAGCAAAATCCATACAGTTTCACGATATTTCGATGTCGAATATTTGCCAATACACAAACTTCCTTTTCAAAACCTTTAAAATCAGTTAACTTGTCTGTTTGTGATCGGTGAAGTTTCTTCACGGCAACCACTCGTTCCGTCGGTATCACTGCTTTATAAACAGTTCCATATCCTCCTTCACCAATGCAGTAGTTGGAGTTGAATTCCTCTGTAGCTTCAATAATATTCTCATACAACTTCTTCCCATCATGGCCCAGTATCGTGAACATGTTTTGATCTTGTTCATTCCCTAGCTCAGCTTCACTCTTCCATGCTCTTTGACAGAGAATGAAGAAAGCTCCAATCACAACAAACACTAAAAGTAAGCTCCCTAAAACTGGGAGTAAAATTAAAATCACAGCTCTATTGCCTTTTTTCTCAAAAGCTAGGTTGCTTTCTGTAGGATTACATAACTTTAGACCACTGGCGTTGCCACATAAACCCATATTATCTCTTAATGCCTCATTTGAAGCATTGTGGAAGGCTTTGATATCAGGAATAGGGCCTCGTAGCTCATTGTACGATATATCCACGACTGATAAACTTAACAAATCTTTGAAAGAGCTCGGAATCACACCAGAAAGCATGTTGTGAGAGATATCCAAATTTTCCAACATTCGTAGTTGTCCAAGTTGCCATGGTATCCCTTGAGTCAGGAAATTGCAACTAAGATCAAGTTCTCGAAGAGACTGTAGAGAGCCTATCTCACTTGGAATGTTTTCTGTAAATTTATTACTACTGAGGTTCAATAGTAATAAATTTGAGCACTCCCCAAGTTGTTTTGGAATCGATCCACTTAGGTTATTAGAAGCTAAATTGATGATTTGGAGAGAAGAAAACACCCTGATGTATGAGGGAATGGTGCCTGAAAGATAGTTGTTGCTAAGAGTAAGATTGAACAACAGCTTCAACCCTCGTAATTCTGTTGGGAAGGTTCCTTGCAAGTGGTTTGAGGACAGATCAATCAAGTGTAATCGGGTAGCCTTCCCGAGCTCCGGTGGTATCTCACCAGAAACATTATTGTTTGAGATTTTAAGGCTTGTCATGTTGCGACACTCTCCCCATCTAGAAGAAAACTCACCATAAAAATTATTGTAACTCAAATCAATATAATACAGAGACGGATAACTGCCAAAATCCTCTGAAATATTTCCCGTTAATTGATTCCCATCAAGTCTTAGTCGGTGTAAACTAGTACAATTTTTCAAGCTTTCCGGTATGGACCTGAGAAATAGTTGGAGGAAGCAGTAAACTTTTGCAGCAATCCTCCAAGGCATAGCCCTTGGGGCAAATGACCCGTGAATTTATTTTTAGACAAACCCAATACCATCAAATGGGTTAGATTGTTCATCTCTAGGGGCAATGAGCCATGAAATTTGTTTCCAGTTAAGCCCAATCGCACTAGAGATTTGAGTTGTCCAATGGAAGGGGGGATGGAACCAGAGAGTTGGTTAAAAGAAAGGGAAAGAATATTAAGGTTTGTCAAATTTCCTAGGCAATTAGGTATTGTACCAGTCAAAACATTAGATGACAAGTGAAGTATATTGAGAGATTCTAACATATAAATCTCTCGAGGAATGGATAGGTTGCTCAAATTTCCAATTGACCGAGGAATCAAACCAGAAAGATTATTTTCGGATATTGAAAGACCGGAAAGAGACGTCAACTCTCCAATTTCATGTGGGATGGAGCCACTAAAATGATTTTCACATAAACGTAACATTTTGAGACTTTTCAACAATCCTATCTCAGATGGGATACCTCCCGTGAAATCATTATAGCATAATTCAAAGTAGGTGATTTTGGAGAGATTACCGATGTGTGGTGGAATGCTTCCATAAAAGGAATTATTCTCAAGGTCAAGAATGAGAAGATTGGGGAAGGACGGGAAGTTGAAATCATGAAGCGTGCCTCTCAAACCAAAACCTTCGAGTGTCAAGTTGGTGACGCTTCCAGAATTGTCACAGGTGATACCAACCCAATTATGGCATGGACTGGTGCCGACCCAAGAAGAAAGCAGAGATTGGCTTTGGCTGTCAAGACTTGCTTTCCATTTCGAAAGAGCCTCAGCTTCTGTATTGTTACCAAACACTGAAGTTGCAGAGGAAGTGTGATCAGCGAAAGCTAAGAAAGAAGGAGAGTTTAATATATGAAAAAACAGGACGTGGAGAAAGACTGAGAAGAATGGTTTGTGTAGAAAGAACGTCATGGTGTCTCTTCAAGATCTATAGAAAAGGGTTTGCTGTGGTAGATGAACACCCTAGCTAGGCTCTTTATACAATGGAAAACAATGTAATCTTTTCTTTTTTTCATAATTTCATTAGATTTAATACTGCAATTCTCAAACTCCCAATTCTTCAATAATGACGTTGACAGTGTTGACTTCGATAAGAAATTGTTGAAAGCAAATTTCAGAAATATTTGGATCCCTATTGAAAGCTAAATTAATGTTGCAATAATTAAAATATCAGAAACAAATGTATGGATGGAACTTGTTCTCGATCTTACGTGCATGGTATGTTTGAATTGTCCATGGCAGCAACCATATATTGTTAAAAATTGATTTTTATGGCTTTTTTTATTTATACTATTTCATATCTAATATTACATAAATAAAAAATATACTAAACCACTCTTTTTTATGTGAGCAAGTCCTGTAGACGTTGGCAATGCTGACTTGCTTTTTGTGAATTTGATCACCTAGTTGCTCAATCAAATGAATATTCCTGACCACCGAGCGTTCAGTTAGCTGGCAAGGGCATCTGTTTAAGCAAGGTCTCGAGTTCGAGGTCTGTGTATGCGAGACGTTTGTGGAGAGCTTTAGCCGCCTAACGAGTCTCCGTCAATCCAGATTAGTCGGCAGTGGCGGATACGGATAGTTTATACCAAAAAAATGAATATTCCCTGTAACAAACGTGAGCGACACACTCTTTGGATTGATGATTCATTGCAACTGCAGAGTCCTGCCTTTTTTGGTAGTCAAACTCGGCGATTACTTCAGAATTGCAAATGCATGACTTTGTGTTTCTTTTTCATTTATTTTCACATTCGTTATTTTGAGAGTCTAATCTTTCATCTAAGATCTTATAGCTCATAAGGTTTCGCCTTCAGTACCTGTTATTTTACAGATATCCTGCGCGGATTCCAGGTGACAGGAAGTTGACTTCAGCTTATCTAATTCATTAAGCTGCAGAATTTACATACCTTTGAAATCTATGGAATTGCTGCTGAGCACAGTTAGATAAGATGTTGAATAAATGCGATACCTAATTGTTCAGTCAGATTATATTTCTTGTAATCAATAAACGTGAGACACAGACATGTGGGTTCCTGAACAGACTCCTGCCTTTCCGGTTCTCTCTGTATATAGTTTCTTTACTTCATACAGGGTACACGGACCCTAAAAGATTCTGCAATGAAATTTTCACCAGCCAACAGCCTGTTATCATGCTCATTGGGGTTGGATTTTCAAATGAAATTCTGGGTAAAACATGAAGTTGGAAATTAAGTGGTTAGTAAAGTCACATAGCCACAGACTGTGACACGCGGGTAGGTCTTGTTGCCAGATTCTTGCGGTTGAAGTTTTTCCTACGGTAGCTCCTGTCTCGAAATTGTTAGCGGGTGTTTGTTCAGGACTTCAACAACCTATTGCAGTGCTAAGTGGGGTTGAGTTTTCTAAGGCAATGATGGATTGCTACAAACCTGTTATTCCAATTCATCAAAAATCTCCAAATCCTAGTATGCGACACTTTTGTGGGCTCTCCCTCCTGGAATTCTTGCAAAAGTATTATAAGCCAAAATTTATTTTCTATGAGATTGACGAGAAAGTTGCCAAATTTTCCACTGAAAAGATAATGGTGGGCCAACGTTGTCAAATTGAAGACGTTGAGAGGACTAAAGGATAACCCGTAACGACCACGGGAACAAAGAAAACAAGGATGGAACTTGAGTCTTGAATTTGTTTTTTAAGATTATATATATATATTAATCAAGATAAACATAAGTTAGTCTGTGCATTCACATTAATAATAAAAAAACAAAATGGTCCTTCATAAGTGTTCAATCACAGGCAGCTTCCCATGGTTGGTTATTTTGCCCACTGAAGATCTTGTTTATTGCTTTAATTCGACAGCCTGTTATCGTGTTTGTTCAGGACTTCTACAAAATCCGCCATCAATTTCTCTGGGGAAAAAAATTTGCCTCCACCTCGTTTAATTTAGAGTTGCTGCAGCCTTTTGCTCGCTTCTATGTATCTCTCCCGTGAGATTAAATCAATTCTCTTGTGCTCAAAACTTTATATGGAACGCATGAATAAACAAAAGCAACAATATATAGATTATAAACATGCTCTCATCAAGATCGTCACACTGGTTGCAATTTAAATATGCCTAGCCGTAAGTAATTCTGTAGTTTCAAACTGTCGATTTGAAGTATTCCTTTGCATCGTGAATGGAAAAAAAAAAAGATGTGAATGGATCTTGGGAGATTGTCGCGAACAATTTCATTCTGGTTTTGTATGGAAAACTTGAAATTGTATGTAAGTTGGTTTAGAAATAAGTTATTCTAGAGATACTCATGTCATCAATATATAAATACAGAATAATACGATCTACATTAGTGCTCTTAATAGAAAGAGCACAAGCATGACTACTATAAACAAGTTTAAAAGAAGAGATAACAATAATACAAACACAAGGTGTTTATTTGAGACCATATAACTTTTTCTTAAGCTTGAAGATCATGTAAAAACTGGGAAAGGGTGTCGTATAAATTTTTTTCTTGAAGATCTTCATTCAAGAAGATATTTTTAATATTAGGTTGTGAGATGGGCCACAGACAAATCAAAACAGTTGTAATAAAAGTATAAATAGTAATTATTTTAGCAACATGAGCAAATATCTCCTCATAGTCCATATCATATTGTTGAAAGTATCTTTTTTCAACCAACCAAGTTTTGTATAACTCAATAAATACATTAAAATTAGTTTTGATTTTATACACCCAACGATAATCAATAACACTCTTAACATAAGGTAGATAGAGGAAATATGCTATTAAAAAAACATAATTAAAAAACAAACTTTCAAAAAAAATAATAATAAGGAAATAGAAGTTATTCCATAAATATATTTTTTTCATTTGTTAATTTAAACTAATGAGATTCTTTTAAATATCTATTAATTATTTCTTATATCCACCTTGAAGAAAGAGATAGCTACAAAGAAGAGAAAATAAAACCCCATAAACAAATAATAAGAATATCTCAATTAATTTTTTTCCCGACTTATCTCTATTTTTCTTTAAAATAAGTCTATAAAATAACTACTAGCATATTACCATAAAATTCCTTTTTCCAAGCTGCTGCACATATTTATTTTAATTATCATGTTGAAAATAGTGTGAAATTTAGTGTACTGTTTACAGTGGTAAGAACACGAAGGGAAAGTTGACAATAGACGGGAAAAGAGAGACCTCAATTCTGAGTCAAGGTAGGACATGAGAACCTCTTCTGAAAATTAATACCCATTTGCTAAACATGGAAAACATTCAATTCAAGCAAAGGTCTTGCCATCCAGGCGCCGTCCCACAAGCAACATCTCAATGCAGACAGATACAAAAATAACGAAGTGATCAACATAGATGAATGGAACCAACCATTCAAAACAAGTGTAAACCAAACCTTCATTCGATTCGTTGGCATTGGCAGAAAGCTAGCATCATCAATCCATTCGAGACTACTTGAATAGCTGGAAAGATTCGAGTAACACGAGAGATGCAAAAATCGAAAGCATTTCATCGGCAAATTATTACAAGTGTGAGACGGCAAACATCCATATACTTAATGAACATATCTATAGCACTCTCATAGGCTACCAAAATTTCATCATCTAATTGTTTTAGGAAAACTGTTCCCTAAAAGTAAAATAGTAGGATTTATTTCTTATGGGGGAAGGCGCAAAAATACTATTACATCATATCAAGTTAGAACACAAACTTCTCTTCCTCTGCCCCAACTGAGAATACGCTATTATCTTTAGTCTCCCCAAGAGCAGTGGCAGTTGAATCGTTTATCCCCAGCAGATGCTGCAGACGGCACAGTTTTTCTGGTGCTGGGTTATTTTTCATGTAGATGGTGTACAAATCAGCTAGCTCCTCAGGCACCTCCCATGTCAATGGCTCTGAAGGCACGGCTTTATCACAAGCCAGCAAGTCATTAAGAGTGGAAACCTACAAAAGTGGTTGAAAAAGACCTCAGATCTCCTTCCCCTCCAGGCATTATGAAAATTATTTATACTGAAAATGAAAGAGTACATACCACTCCTTGTTGATTTCTCTGCCTTAGTAGCGCCACAGCCTGAATCAGTGAGTTTGACAGTCTACTCCGTGCAAGCTCATGGACAACCCCTTTAGCCTTCTCGGCATTAATGTTAAGATCTATTGGGATTTTCTCATAGACTTCCTCCTCGTCAAACTCCCCAGTGCCAGATGAGAAAATTTCATCTACAGTTTTCTTGTGCAGGTTTTCTCGCAACTTTTCAGAAATCATGCTGTTGAAGTCAATACTTGCTTCCTTCAGCTCTCTTATCTGTTTCATATTGAGCCTCCCTCGGTTGATTGCAGTTTCAAGAGCAGCTGCCATTTTTGTAGTTGTAATGTTCTTTATCACCTTCTGCGCATACTCGGGTGGCAAGCCAACTTGCTTCTGCAACTCATTGAGCTGCTCTATCCTGGCTTTGGTCAATTGTCCATCAGCTAAAATTACCTCAGCTTGTTGTCTAAAAGCCTGCTCAGCTAGGCTCCTGTGGACTTCCACAATTTCCTTTACAGTCAAACCCAAAATACCACCAAGCTGATTCAGCAAAAGGTATTCTGAATCATCCTTCTTCGTGGTGATTTGAGCACCAAACGGAATTCTGGTAACTTCGCCAGTTAGGCAGTAAAGTAGATATGTCTTGTAGAGGTCAGCCCTCTCTCTTTCAGAAAGATCATCTTTAAGATTTATCTCAGTCTGACCAGGCTTGCCCATCTTTGCAGCAATCTCCTCACTTGGTCTTATTTTCTTGAGTGTCTCAAGGGACTCCCATTCCTCATCATCCCATTCATCCTCCTCTATTTTCTTGTCTTCCACCTTACTAGGCTCTTCTGGTGGGGTATCAGAAGATTCCCCTTTTATGTCAGCCACCAGTTCAGTCACCACCAATGAATTGAAGGCAATTAATTTCCTTAGTGCTTTAGCACCCTCAGTACGGTTTTCAGCCATCCGCGCTTGCTTTACAAAGTTTAAGAAAATCCTTCGAGCCTGCAACAAGGAAGGGTTTTTGAGCAAAAGGAAATGTGTTAATTTATTATGTTCTGTATACTCACCGCTTTGCCAGCAATGGACATGGCAGCCTCCCGTGTTAAGCGCAAGCCATGAGCAGCCTTCCTTACAGCCTTCTTGACATCAGCATCATAGCCATCAACCCCCGATGCAATTGCATCTTTAACCACCTGAAAAACAATGGCATGCATCAGCATTGAATTGATTAATTTTAGCAACCATTCAACAATCAGAATTATACAACTTAAGTCCTAAAGTAGATGCGTAACATCTCTTAATTTAAATTCATATGGGAAACTCTATTTATATCCAGAATATCAAAGATAACTGAGCAAGAAGAGTCACGACACCAGCAGGCAGTCAGCATGGGTCAAGAAGAGTCACGACACCAGCAGGCAGCCAGCATGGGAAGACCCTTACCCTTAATGATATGCACATACAGTTTTAAAATGCAAATCCTCAAAGAAAGCAAATAATAAAGAGATTAAAGAACAATTGAAAACAATAAACAAGGCCCTCTGTACACTCCACACAACCCCATTAAATCCATGTAGATACTTCTAAGTCCCTGTTGATCTCCAAAATCTAAAATGCAGTTTGGATGAACCTAAACATCGTTCTCTTGAACAGATTATATGCTTGTATAATGTTCAAAACAGCCCTATCCCATTGCATAAATGTCTCCAAATCATCATTGACCTTTTTACTCCTAATTCAACTTGAAACCACCTAGAATTAGATAGAGGTGCATTATTGGGAAGGAAACAAATGAAACAGACTAGTTCTAGAAGCTGAGGTATAGAACACAAACCAATGAGACAGACTGGAGGAAAACTTTCATATTGTAACCAGAGATATTATAGAAAAAATAATTTCACCTTTTCAAATAAACTGCCACAGATATCAGAATGAGCTGCATCAATAGTGTGCTGGGGAATGCAGAGCATGACTCTCAAACGAGTCAAGGCTTTAACATCCTCATCACTCAACACACCATCAGCCGCACACTGCTGGAGCTTTTGCCGGTAAATTTCTGGAAATAAAGGAGCGTCAGTTCCTCTATGTATGAGAAAATCAGAACAGAAGGGAAAAAATAACAATTTTAATTGCAAAAGGTCTCAGGATGACATTTTAAAAACATTGATGTTAGTTACCTTCATGAATCTCAGTAGCTTTTTGTGGATCAAAGTGCAACTCCTCACAGAGATTTTGTAGGAAGGCTGCTTTGCTATCAGAAAATTCTAAATTACCACTTGAAACAGCCTGCGC
The DNA here is from genome assembly GCA_032356905.1 of Salix exigua. NCBI lineage: Eukaryota > Viridiplantae > Streptophyta > Magnoliopsida > Malpighiales > Salicaceae > Salix > Salix exigua. The sequence continues at coordinate 19,111,070 of CM063606.1, read as the reverse complement.
AAGCCGTTTACGATATACCTTTGAAGTGATGTCAAGTGTAATTGATTCTGCCTCCCTTTTACCTAAGCCAAAGATATTCTTCAATTGATTTAATGCAGCAAGCTACCAAAAAAAAAATGTAAGGGTTATGACATAAGCTATGTACAAAGAACATGATGAAAGGGTAAGATATCAAGTACTAATATGAACAAATTTCTTATACACACATCAAAAAAGTGTTAAGGCAGCATTCATCACCTTATGTTCTTCCATGCGACCACCAGATAAAGCATCTGTAACATATGCCCTATAAAGGAGCTTCAGATCATCTTTCTCTCTCTCACTGTCATACTTGCCACCTAAGGCACAAACACTTTAGTACCGGCTCAAAACTGACATGTCAAGAACTTGATCTTGAAAAAACATGAAAACAAGAGCTCCTCTAGGATTCAAACCTGATACAGAAACTGGACCAACTCCGCAGGCAAATGAAGCTGCATCCTCATGGTTCCTTAATGAAATAAGCTTATTGTTGAATGCCAGTATCTTATCAAGCTCTTCCACAACTTGCACAACATCCTGGCTGTAAAACTTAATTTAATTATTTGGTGTGAATAGTATAACAGCAAGAATATGATATTGTTGACCAAAAGTTCCAAACAGTAAAGCAATACAGATTCTTTTGACATATAAAGCATCAGGTCTTTTCTTTTCCAAATTAAATAATAAAAATCTTGAAAAAACATTCATAAGCTAGAATTTAAGACAAGTGGAAAAGATCATACACTGTTCTTGTCCTAGATTTCAGTCTATCAAGTGCTGCTGAAATATTTTTCTCAACCAGTTTTCTTGTGTGCTGCCTAAATAAGTCCTCTGCAAGCTGTCACAAACATAAGATGCAATGTAAGAAACTTATGAACCAAAACACAGAAGGACCACCAATGAGAATTCAAGAAGGAACCTCATCAGAAAGTCGATAAGAAAGCTGTGCTTGTCTAAGGCTAACAAGCTGTTCCACATCAATATCTATTTGAAAGGGGAAAAACACAAACATGTTAGAAAGGGTTAAGAAAGCAAAAGCAATTTTCACCTCATCCTCAATACATATTGTCAGTAGAATGATCATCTAAGCATTGTTTTTTTCGAAACAAAGCTAATGAAGAAGATTATATACACAGCAATACAATATTTGTGCCTAAGAATTCCAATCACGCTCCTCCCCCATAGTCCAACCCTGGCTAGAGTTTTAAACAAAATCTAAACGGAAGTGAAATATCAATCCCCTGAAATTAAAAGCTAGAGCAGTGGATAGTCGTATTGGCTAAATAATCAAATAGTTATTGTTGATAACCGATGACATAGGATATCACCTATTACAGTGCACAAACATATCGATAAAAGTTAAATTACAATGGGCAATCCTACCAAACCATGCTATATAAAAGTTGACAATATATGAAACAGCTTGGTGTTCACTAATCACAGCATTGCTTACCACTAAAATCAGCTACCACAAAATAAAAGAAACATCACAGACATTTTGTGTTATATTTACCTTTGACAACTGATTTTAGCTTTGAAAAATACAACCTCTGGGCATTATCGCGAATAGCAATTTCAACCTGAGACAAACAAGAGGAACACATAATATCAATACACTGGGAGGAATGAATATAAAAAAGCACAAATTAGAGGTTCAATGTTTGTCAATTTTTGACAAAATAAAAATAACAGGACAGATGGTATGCTACTGGTGGCAAGATGCTGAATATGTTATCTACAAAAAACAAGTGCGCATAAGCTAGAAATAACAGTTGATAAAAAAACAATACCTGAGAATCGGTGACCTTGAAAACACGTTTCCAAGGTAAAAGAAAAGATGATGCTTCTCCGAAAACAAGAGTTGAAATATATATCAATTTCTGAAATGCCTGCACTGGAGAATCATTAATGATGGTCAAGTTCCATATCTTCATTCAAAATTTTCACTAACCAATGTCTCCAGATCCAGAATTAAGATTCCAACAAGCAAAATTACAAATGACTTGCCCGACGCTGCTCTACATCTCCGTCACGATCCCCGGTTTCAAGCCTTTGCCTGAAAATCCGCCTCCCAAGCTATCAACCAGTAGACAAAATAGTAAGGAAACATTTCTCAAATTCACTTCACAAATAACCAGTAGCATACTCATTCTTTCAAACCATTCATCTAGGAAATACAACAATACCTCCACATGCATGCTAGCAGCATCTGGGTCATCAATTCCCAAAGCATTTTTAAAATTGATGATTGTTTCAACTTCATTCCCTGTAAGCTCTTCACCCCCAGGAGGAATGACAGAGGACACAAACCTAAACCAAAACCAAGATGAAATAACCAAAACAAGCTCCATAAGCAAACTCTTCAACAGAATTACTCAAAACAGTTTCAACATCAATTCTAACTTACATGCTGTATAAATCACAAAGCTCCGCATTAAATGCTTCATTTTGCTTGCTCACACCATATCTGCAAAATTCAGTATTCACAAATAAATTTAAAAGGCCAACAAAAGTAAGCTAAACACGCAGCAACTCAAGTCTCTTAGCACAAAACACCAATACCATCATAAACTAATCCAAAAATAAACAACTTTCAACTCAAATTCACCAAAAGAAATCACACTGCACACATGCTCTAAACTATAACCAACATGCACAAAAAAAACACCATAACATTAACCAAGAAAAACAAAAAATTTAGCTAAAAAGCAATAAAAATCCAAACTTTAACAATCAAGCCAGAATAAAACTAAAGGTAACTAACTTTTTAGCAATGCCTTCTATCTCCTCTTTACTAACTTGAGTGGGATCATCAAACCCGGAAACATAATTATGCAAATTTATCGCGGCAACCTCTGGAACAGCCGAATTCAATGCAAAAACCACCGCCCCGCCAGCTGCTCCGGCCACAGCAGCACCACCAAGTGCCAAATTCCGAGACCCACCACCGAACTTAGTCCCTAAACCATACCCAGCAGCTAAGGCTCCAGCTAGGATTATCGCCGAGCTCGCCAATCTTAGCGGCGGGGAAAGATTACTCACTAGAGGTTGAATACCTGTTAGCTCTCTATTTCCTCCAAATACATTATCGGGTTTTGATTCTAAGGTGAGGGTGGAGGGGGTTTCGGCGGAGGAGCTGCGGGGGGAGGAGACGAGAAATCGGTGGCGTTTAGGGAGAGTTAGTGAGGAAGGAGCGAGCTTGAGAGGGAATGGGGAGAGGAAAGGAGTGGAAGGTGAAGAAGTGAGGAGAGAAGGGTTCATTTGATGGTGTTAACGGCGTCGTTTTGGAGGTTGAGAAGGGAGAAAGGAGGCTTATAGGGTTTAACGAAGAGGGGAGAGGGAGGAGGATGCAGAGGGGGGCGAGCCGGGTGGAACAAGAAGATAAAGCTGTGGGAATAGTACTAAGTAAGTTTCTATTTGGTCCTCAACATTGATATACATTATGTGTTAGTCCTTCAAGGTTGAAAAACTATATCTTGATCCTTTTCCTTTTAGAAAATTAATTGTTTTACAAGTTTCACTATGTAGGTTATTTTCTAATATATTAAATTTTCAAATATTAGATATGGTCATCAGTGATTAAGAAAGTATCAACAATGTTTTGGAAAGTCAACCATCAGCAAGAATTGAGGGGACTAAAACATAGATTTTAAAAATTAAAGGATTAAGAAAATACAAATGTGTGAAAATTTAAAATTAAAGAATAGTGAGGAAATTATTTTATTTACATATTTAATACTGATTTCAAGCATCACAAATTCAATATTATAAAAATATTATTATAATTGATTTAATATCCAAATTATTCTTATAATTTAAATATTTTTTTCCCGAAATAGTATTTCACTAAAATCAACACAATCCATTGTCAGCTCCATTAACCACAGCTAAGGGCATGAAATCCTCCATCTTCAACTATCATATACCAAATTTGCTATACAATGAATGCTTAAAGTGAGAAATCTATGAGAAGTAACCCAAATATATTATGGTATATTATGAGAAGTAACCCAAATTAATTCAAATTGTTCTGAATTGGTAGGGATTTTTGGATAGTTATTCTTTCCGAATGATTATGGTATGAATATTATCAAATAGCTCAAACCTAACTCTTGAAATATATTTTAATATTATATAGATCATGATGATGACACAAGAATCCACGTAGCTTAGTAACAATATTTATATATTGAATAACCAATTACTCTCTTAGTTTTGATAATCTAATTTATTCTCTCAAAGAAAGGTATCTTGTGACTCTAATAACTAGTGTTTAGCATACTTGTAAAACAAAGTTTTGACCATTTACTGATTCTTTATACTTTAAGTACAATATGGCCAAGTCTTTAAAAGAAAAGATAATGATATTTTAGAAAAAAAAATCTTAAAATAAATATATAGTTGAGAATGAGAATTTATTTTTTTAAGGATCAATTAGCTCTTTATAAGCCATCATCCTTGCATCATTTGAATTGAAGTTAGCTAATAAATTTAAACCATGAGTACTTAGAATACATGTATTAAAGTGAGAAAGTATTTTGATTCATCAAAAGAAAGTATTCCTAACTTACCAGGGAAAAAAATTCTAATAGTTGAGAATGAGAAAAATTGTTTATATTTGTTTATATTATAATGGTTAGGTTTTAATCTGATAAGATATGGATTTTTTTTTTATCGAGAAGGACTTGTATTAAACCTTAGACAAATAAATAGTTAAAAATATAATATCATCTTAGTTTATATTAGACAAACAAATAATGTAATTTCTTTTAAGTAAAGTGTGCTAGAGGTGATACATCATATCTATACATAATATAAAAAAAAAATTGTCCAGACTCTGAGATTAATTTTGGTTTCTAATTATCAAAATAAAAAAAAAATGTCTAGATGACGATTCTATTTATTTTTTACTAATAAAAAACAAGAATTTTTTGTTCTTTTCCCATCACTAAAAAGTTCCTGATCTGGAAAGATGATCGTTACGACACCATTCACGTATGACAAAAAGTTAATAATATAATGAGACAAATAAATATCTAACTAATGGGAGGAGAAAAAAAAGTGGCCCAATTTAATAACCCATAATACTAGTGAAATCAAGAAGAGAGACCAAATTGAAACCCCACTAGTAGATGGAGGAGATTTTTGAAGTTTCCCCATATGTATTTTATATTAAATATTTAGAATTCCATTTCAATGATTGTAAATTTTCCATGTCCAGCTATTCCCTTTTCGATTTTCAAAATAACTTTGTGGATACGATGCATGATTTTGCCTTTAGAACGATGAATCTGTAGTCACCATAGCCTTCTTCTAGTGTGGCTGCTCCATGAGATCGAGGAAGCATCCATGGCAGAATAAAGTAGAGAGAGTTCTAGCTAGAGATTGGTTTTACACCAAGTATAAACACTCTCTTCAAATTTCATAAAGAGAAACTCATCACTGAAGATTTTGATGATAACTACTTGAAGGAGAAAATCCAAATAAAATAAAATAAAATAAGTTACAAGGAATCAAAACATTTTGTTTTTCTCATTGTACATAAAAACAGATTGACTCACATGATGCACGTATATATGATCGATATAGCATGTCCAGTTTTTGGATTTTCTCTGTATCGTAACAAAAACCATTGCTTCACATGTGATGAAGGAAGCAACCTGTGTTGGCTACTAGCTAGCTAGCAATTGCCAGCTTGCTTCATTCCTGCTCACTAACTCCAATCCATTTTTGAATCCCGCGCAAGACCACTTGTTTAACGACTCGATCATCGATATGGTCATCAGCTTCCTTATTCTCCTGTAAGATTAACAGATTTATGAGTGATCTTTCCTTGGCTGGCTTCACCTCAGAAATATTTCTCACACTAGAAAATCGAATTCGGGAGCTCTAATTGAGCTACAGTTCATTGACTAGACGTAAGAAACTTCACATGCAATCACTATTGCACACACCATTTGGGAGAGGATATAGAGGACACAAAGTCTCTACTTGTGTTCTTACTCTTGTAGCAATGGCTTCTAAAATGAAACTGTCTGAAGTAGAAATCGTAGCTTGGAGAACCTCTAGGCCGAGCTCTTCAAAAGCTTCCAATATGAAAACAAGCAATCCCTGGCAATTTCTCGTGGTGAATACCTTAATCAGGAAATCATCCTCTTGCTCTTCTACTCTAATCTGTTGATGTTTAAACAAATTACCCAAGTTACGATACTAGTTCCCAGAAAGAAATCACAAAGAACCACATTCCATTCAAACAATTTCTCCATACATAAGGTTACTGGTGAATTCCATTGCATACCGTTGGAAAATTCTGGCTAGTAAAGCTTTCCGCTGTATCAATGTCTTGATTCAATCGTTCCACCCTTTGCTTCAAGTCTTTTATGTACTTTGATGCATCCAATACGACAGACGCTTTGTCGTGCTGCTCATATAACAAGACGGATAGTTAATGATATAGCATCATACAATATTAGTACTCAAAAGTTTCATCAAAATAAATCAAAACGAAGCTTGTTGGATTATCATGACTCAAAAAATACAGTCAAGTAGTAGAGACTTGGATGTTAAAAAAGATGGGTCTCGTAAGAGGAAGAAGAAGAAGAAGAAGAAGAAGAAGAAGAAGGTTATAATGATGATATTGTATAAACTTTTGAGCAGGTCAAAGATAAAGGACAAGCAAAGGAAGCCAAGGAGAAGTAGTTGTGAGTAAAAGAAATTATGAGAGAAGTACACTACCGCATGAGAGTTGGTGATTGAACGGAGAAGTTGGAGCTTCTTAAACATGGCTTCTCTTTCTTGCTCAATAGAGACCATGAATCCTCTCTCTCTCCCTCCCTCTCCAAAATTTGTGTGGCCGACTGGCTGCTTAAATAGGAAAATAAGCTGAATTTGTCGCAATAAATAGTTGTGTTAACCCAAACTGTAACACGCTATGAACTAATATAAATAAATAAATAAATTTTAAATTTGCTGTATATATGAGACTCCTGGAAATTATAAATTAATTAGGATAGTGGGTTTTTTCCTCTTAACATCGACCGTATCTCATGGAGCCAGCACCATGTAATTACAACATTAAACTCATCTTTTCCTCTTCATTTTTAATATCAACTATCAATTATCTTCCATGTGCATGCATCGGATGATCACCCTTATTTACATTTTTTTTTATATTGCCCATGCTTTGCAAATTGGCCCACCACTCTTTGATCAATCATTTTTTGAATGCTTTCGATTTTCATATATTTCGGAATTAAATTTCATGTCAATCAAGTCTCACTCATGTATAATTATATGATTTTATGTTTTTATCTTCATTACTCCAACCAAATATGTTTTTATCTCATCATTTTTATTACTAGAAGCTATCCAAACACATTTTTAATATGTAAAATTCTAGAGGGGGCTTTTGTTGGGTTTCTTGAACATCATACACGCAATGAAAACAATAAAACAAAATTATTCAAGAGCTCATAATATCTCGTTAGATAAATCTAAAGTAGTTTAGAGATTTTTTACTTGAAGATCCAATCTTCTTCGACTTTCAATAATTATTTAAAGGTTAAGATATCGTAGATCAAAAATTGTCAATCGTTCAATCTCCAATGATAATTCACACGAATCACTAGGGAGAAATCTCCTAAATTATTATTTACAAGAGATGGATTGTTATGCCTAGAGTTTAGCTTTATAATAACAGAAAACAATTCAAAAAACAAGAGACATAACTTACTCTTTATATAAAAAATAATAATAATCTAAAAGCCTTTATAGATTGATAAAATATCAATTTATCTCTTGAATATTATTCATATATTAATTTTTATAAAAAAAAATAAAAATTAAGTTAATCAATTTCTTACTTGATTTTCTCTAGGTCTAGAAACATAATCTCTGTGTTGGTTCTACTGTAGTTCTTATCTCTAAAATATATTATAATCAAATCATATTTCATTAAATTATTACAATTTAATTTATAACTAATGGTTACTAATGTGTGACCCATTAAATTCCAAATATAAAATATAATTCAAATTAAATAGATTTAAATAAATTAAACAATATAGTACTATCAATTTAAAAACTAACTAATATATATTTGAAGATCAAGTACATCATTTAGCAAAATTTTATGATTCCCCAAATATTATAAAGTCATTAGTGATTTGACTTAACCTTTAAATGATCGTTTTCTTAGTGTAATGAATATTATTTCATTAATAATATTGTGATTTAATATTAAAGCATGAAGTATATCTACCATATTAAACCATATTCATTCTTTGTATAATAGTCATTAATCATTTGAATAAAAGTTCAAATTCTTTACAAATCTCATTCCATCTTGGCCAAAAACTCCTCGGTCATACTATTTGTGAACAAATATAATATTTTTTTGTAATTCACCAAAGGTGATTAATCTTGTCTTATCACTCAATTATCTTCATGTTATACCCATTGTATGTCTCTCCATCACCACAATTAAAATAACATATAATAGGATTAGAAACATTATTTCCTGTATAAGATAATGATCACTTGCAACATAACACTAGCTTTTTTATAGACATAGTTGATCTTTTTTATACATAATTCTCATGCAAGTCAGTTTAATATTCATATCTTGTAACAAACACCTATACATTAACTCTTAGTTTCCTTTATATCTCAACTAACAAAGACAATTGTTTTGTTTTATAAAGACAACACACCCACACATTATTTTAAAAAAGTATTGACGATGAGTATTTTAGGAACAATACAATAGAAAATCTATAATTACAATAGCTTTATAACTATATTCACTTTATCTTATTATTCTCCCTATCTAATTAAAAACAATTCCTCATTACACATAGCCATTTAATCCAATCTACTAACCTTGCTGTTGTACATAAGCGCCTTCAAGGATATTCGTTTTATGTATTCGTCATGGTAAGTAATTATCAACTTTACTATTCAAAACAACAACAACAACAACGAAAGTAGATTATGTCTTTACTTGAAAAGCTTGACTGGTTCAATATACAAGACATAAAGCATATGTAACATGTATACATAAATATATATATATAAATTTGATTTGCTAGATGACGACATAGCAATACACATAGCAATACTATTGAGAAAGATTTATTTTTTTTCAAAAATAATTTGGGATCACAATCTGAAACACCATATTAGAGAGTGGTGGGGTTAACGTGAGAGGAAGGAATCTACTCGTGATCGAACACCATCGAAAGCAGCAAAAATGAAGCGTCAAAGCATGTTCCAGATGTGTTTAGTGAATGCCTCCAAGTTTTCCTCACGGGAACGATAAGTCTCTCTGATCTGTCTCCATTCCAAATAAATTTGAAACCTTTCGGGCTGGGATTGAAATCAAGGCACGGGAATGCACATATGCCTCCATATATATGGAAACATCAAAAGATTTTTGATTTTATTGCATGCTGTCCCATATATCCCATCTTTCTCAGCACTCCCCATTATATATCTTCTATCAACTATAGTCCCTGGGAAAATAACATCTTGATGCTTAATTATTACCCAAATAACTTCATCAATAATGTGTTTGTGCCCATCATGGATAATTCTGTGAGATGATAATCTCTTACTTCATAATGCTATATATATATTTGAACCAGCTTATTTATATCCAGAATAATAATATGGGGAATGAATGTCTTGAAGAAAACTAGACTTGAAAGACATTCAAAATTAAGGGGAGTAGATTGTACTTGTATGGGACAAAAAATACAGCCTACATTTGAAGAATCATTGATTGAATTCCAGGACGATAATGAAAACTCACATCATTGATGTACTTGAATTTATGGCGTTGGCCGTGTGATTTTTTTTTTCAATTTATAAATCTATTGATTATATGCAAGGATCAGCCTGATTTCGTGCATTGAATAGTTATATTTATGATCAATCACTTTCCTCCAAGAGGAAGCATTTCTTTTGGTGTAGAAGACCTCGACCATGAATTCATGAAAAGGAAGAAGGAGTGCCCTAGCTCGTTGCCTTACTTTCATATGTGTGTAGGGCAAAGGTACGTATCTCTTGATGCATATATACCCTTATTAAAGGGATACGTGAAATGGATAATAATATTTTTGCAAAGTAGGGCAAAGGAAATTCTTAACTCGCTTTGTTCCAAATAATTTGGGGGGTATGATGTGAGTCCCTGGACTACATGCCATGCATTCACAACCAAGCAAGCATCTTGAAATAGCTACCCTCAAGGTACTGTTTAAAGAGGTAATTAGCTTCTAATTACAACAAAAAAAAAACAATTCAAAGTTAACCTTGTTTATACACTTCGATATAAGTTAATTATGAATTAACTAATTGTCAAATCTATTTTAATTTTATAAATTTATTTAAAAAATGATATTATTTTAAATTTAAAAAAAAAAAATTGGACTTAGACCAAGTTATTGGTTATATCAAACTTAATTACTTTGATTTGAGTGATGCTAAACATTAATAAAAAAAATTTATTTAAACCTTATTTATCTAATGATTTAATATTTAAATTGAAATATTTTTTTAATAAACTCTAATCTCATCCTCGTATCAAAATAAAAACTTTAGCACAGGAAAATTAATGATATAAACTTATACACTTTGATATAAGTTGATTCTTAATTCGACAAATTAACTTATCAAATCAAATATAATTATTAAAATTTATTTATTTGAAAATAATATTATTTTAATTTTTTTAAAAAAAAGTCTTGGACTTATACCAAGTTATTGATTATATCAGATTTAATTACCATGTTAAAAATTAGTAAAAAGATATTATTTAATTTAACTAATAATTGAATATTTAAATTGAAATAATTTTTTAATAAATTATAATCTCATCCTCGTATCAAAATAAAAACTATAGTACAAGATAATTAATGATCTAAGCTTATAAAATACATATAGTTGAGCTCTTTCGACTCTCCCATGTTCAAGTTGTGTAACGCAATTAACCCTAACCCTTTTTTTTATGAAATTAATTATTAAATTGTCCTTCCTTGGAAATCCATCTTTTCAAAATAATTGATACAAACAATCTGAAGCATCAATTTTTTAGTATGATTTTGTTTGAAGTGGTCATTTGCAGGCCATGTGTCAGCTGGCAGCTGGGTTCGCTTTAGAGCTTTGTCAGTATGCAAGCATCGACAAATCAGTTCACATGGGGGCCCAATAATCATCGCAACCAAACAACAATATTATTCAGACGCGTTTAGCCCTGCTCTTAATTTGTCCTCTCCAACCTTAACTCTTTTTTCTTTGTAGGGTTTTTTTTGGTACTGCTCGTTTAGCTTGATTTTTTTTTTCAAATCACAGTTTAATTTATGACTCGGTTACACTGATTTTTAAAAATATTTTTAAAAAAAAATTGAAAAAAGTTTATTTTTTATTTTAAATTAAATATTTTTAGTGTTTTTAGATCATTTTGATGTGTTGATGTCAAAAATAATTCTTAAAACATAAAAAATATCATTTTGATGTATTTCTGAATAAAAAATACTTTAATATGATGATGTCAAAAATAATTTTTTAAAAAATAGAAAACATCATTTAATATATTTCTAAACGAAAAGTATTTTCATAAACAACAACCACAATCAAACTCCCGAGAAAGTAGTGTATATCCATGTTTTATGATTGAGAAAATAATATTATTAAGAAATAAACAAACCAAATCGAGTATGGCATTATGAGTCAGATCGTGGTTAACCATTTATAAATATTATATTTATTTTAAAGTTCTTATGAAATTCGTTATGCTTCACTAAATATACAAGTGCAAATAGAATGTTTATATATAATGAAATGATAGATTTTTATTAACAGGAAAATGTATTTTTATTTTCTTATGAATTGATTTTTTGAATTATTTGTACATTGAGGTGATGTGATCCTTATCACCCTGAAATAATTTTACAAATGGGAACAAGTACAATAATGGCAGCTATAAATCAGACTGCACCAAGTGACTTTTAGGGACATAGAGTTTTAACTATGCCAACAGAAGAATATAGTGTTTTTCAGCTGGCATTTTTTGGAATTATTGCTTCCTTACATCTAGGATTTTCATATATATATATAAAACTAATTTTCAAATAATAATCAAGAATTGATAGACACGAATTATTTTTTTATATAGCCCAATTATCATGCTCACAAAAAATGAGTATGTAATGGTAAAGAAAAAGTTTAAATATAAGATAAACAACTATTACAATTAAACTTATAAGATACCTTTAACTGTTTTAATTAGCAATCCACAATATTCCCTATTTTTTTAAATCTCGTCATTTTAAAAAATTATTTTATCTTTTTATATTCAATTTAATGACAAATTTCTTAAAATTTAATAAATTTAAAAATAACATTATGTAAAACAATGAGAAACTTCATGGGAATCTTAAACGCAAAAGTTATTTTCACTATCGTAAACTTCTCCTTCCTCTATGATCATTATAGTTTTTTAAATTTCAATTTTAGTTAACAAAAACATTTTCTTAACATTTTAGTTAAAAAAAATTCATTTTCCTTACATTTCATTCCTTAATTTTTTTTTTAAAAAAGAAACTAATTGTCTAAAAATAACAAAAACAAAGAATTTCATATGTTTCCCAACTTCTTAACAATAAAGCTTATTGTTTTTGGTGTCAACATGTTAAAACATGACTAAATTTGATAGTGATAGTTTTTAACTAATAAATATACTAGGGTCAAGAGAGAAAAATTGTGTTGATTTGTTGATAATCAATGTATATGGAAGTTAGATTATTGATCCTTTTATGATTTCCAATATGTTTATACCCCTGATTTGCCTATATTGGGTTTGATTTGAGTTCATGGTTGTTGGGTTTTTTAGGTTGTAGTTGTATTCTTTCCAAAAACATTTTCTTATCTACATGATTTAGACCAATTTTGACAAAAACAAATTGAATTTTAAGTGAAAATTAAAGCGATTGAAGGCTAGATTCTTATTTATTGCTTGATTTCCAGCATGTATGTGCTTTTGTTTTTAAAAAAATCTAGTCTATGTTGATTTCCATATTGTTGGGTTTGTTTTTTAGCTCTTCGTTTTCTTTACTTTTTGTGTGTTTAATATGTTTTGCTCAAGTTTTTTTTTTAATTTTTGGCAAGTTTAGTATTTTTTTTTTGGGTCAAACCAAAATTTTTTGTTTGGTTTATGGTCGAATAATATTTTTTAAGTCAACTAGGTTAGGTCGATTAAAAAATCTTTGGTCACATGGTAAAAATTCTTGACCAAATCAACTCATTTGTTGATTTGCCATATTTTCTATAGAAATGGTGTTTTTTCTTAAGGTGTGTTTGAAAAACATCATTTAGTCTATTTTCAAGTAGTTTTTTTGTTATTGCATATGAAAAAAAATAATCTAAAATGATCTGAGCATATTTCAAAGTAAATTTAGAATATTTTGACAAGTTTTTTTTTAAAAAAGAAATTGCAAAGATTTTACATCAAGGTTTAAAATTTCAAAGGCTATATTTAAAAATCTTATTTTAGGCAAAAAAAAATTCACTTCAATATAAGGATAAAAGACCTAAAATGGGGTAATATCCAAAATATTATAGGGGATAATAAATATTATTCATTTTATTACAAGGATACAAAACCAAAAAGGAGTTGATATAAAAATTAATATTCATTATTTATATAAAATCTATATAGAATATTGATGATAACATGTACTAATAAATTATGTGATTTGAGTAAATTATGAATGTCATACTAATTATATATCATTGCTTTAGCTCAAATGTATTCAATCTATTTTTATAGTACCCTTAAATCATTATCAATTGTATACAAAAATCCAAATCCCTTCATATTTACCAAAAAAATTCAATTTAACAATAAAATCAATAAAATATAAAACGTGCCCATTAAATAAACTACTATTTATTTTGTTACAAAACATTCAAGTCACAAAATAAAACTCAATTTCATGAAATTACAAATAAATATAATTTTTCAAAATCTGAAACAAACTCTAATATGTACAAATTATACATTCACAAGACAAACATCTATTAAAAAAAGGTTATAAAACAAGCAAAAACATAAACAAATTCCATATACCACATAAAAAAAAACAGCATTTTAAAATGATATACAACAAAATAAAGAATAGTTTTGCTTACTTGATGTGGGGATTCTTCAAAGAAATTGATCTAGATTAGGGTAGCTAGTGTTAAAATGATCTATGTTTTCTATAATAAGAGCTTGAATTATGATAAAATGAGAGAGGGTTAATTGATATTTTTTGCAAAAACAAATGTAATAAATATAGATAGATTCACTGGCGAATGGTCGCAACGAGTTCATTTCGTTTATAAACTTCTTGTAATAATAACATATCATTTTTCTCTATTTTTTTTTCATTCCATTTTTTTTTAACTTATTCTCTCAATATACACCTACAAAACATTTCCAAAAGTATATACCAAGAAACATAAGAAAAAAACAATTTATTGATAAATGTGACTATAACTTATCAACAATAAATATTATAAATGTTGATCATAATCTCTATATGATCCTGATGCTTTTCTAACCAACATAATGTTCTCTAGTGCCAAGATTTAGCTAAAGCAGCCGCGTTGATTTGGTCCTTTTCTGATTATATATATATATATATATATATATATATATATATATGTCTGCATGTAGCTCTCGTGACATTCCATAATATTATTTTATAGAATTCATTTTATTTTAAATTAATAAGACGTGCAAGTTGCTCTTAGAATCCCGACGTGGAAATGAAGATATTATTCCCATTAAATGCTCAAATAACATTCTTTCGGTTGATCGTCTTTTCAACGAGTTACATATACGTGTCGAAAGAGTAGTCTGCATAGTAGGATTCGGACTCTTAGCTTTATAATTATTAAGACTAAATAGTAATAAAAAAATTTATTTTATTTGAAATTAAAAATATTTGTTCTTTTAGATCATTTTCATATGTTTATATCAAAAATAATTTTTAAAAAATAAAAAAAATATTATTTTGATCTAATTCTGAACAAAATACACTTTCAGTAACAAATTCAACCACACTCTTAAACCGTGACATAATTCATAATAATACTATTTTGTTTGTAGGTTATATCTAGAAATTCCTTTTCATTGCAAACAGCTAGCATAGATCACGTGAGAACTTAAATTAATAGAAATATATTCAAATGCATATGTATATGAAAAACAGCCAATACAAATTACTAGACTATAAATCATAAATTCCATATTGAGAGATGTATAGTATTTTCTTAATTACCCAAGGTAAGATAATTAAGGATGTCTTGTTAATTTTGTAAGGGGAAATTAAAGAGTATATTATATAGTTAAACTTATTTTGTTTTTCAGTTACAAACAATTTCATGTTTACATTATCTGCTTAGTTTGTAGATTGTTCATTGTTCGCCGGTTCTCACCGGATTTACCCATCCATATATGACAATGCTTTTAAATTAGATAAAAATTAATTTACTATTACCCTTTGTGATCAAAATCTAATTTTATTTATAAAAACTAATAAAAATAATATTATATTAATATTTTCCTTAAAAACAATATTGTATTTCTATGGTTTTGTTGTTTTTGGATTGATCAAATATTATTAAAGCATATTGGTTTGATCGATGGATGGAGTTAGTAGCAGCCACTCATTGAACAAGGGGTAGAGTCGATATAGGGTTGTGGTGTAAATTTATTAACAAAATTAGATTATGACCGGGCTAATTAACAATAAAAAATCTAAGGCATTAAATAGTTAAGACTTTTTTTAATTTTTTAATCAAGAGCATCTTCCGCTCTTATTGCACATAGACTGTTTTTTCAAAACAATCTTAAGAGTGTATTTCTTGTATCACTATATTATATTAAAAAATCTCCTGTTCTAGAATGCCATTTATTTTGTTCTGTAATTGCTTTTTTTGTTAATATTATTAGGTGTTGAAATTTCTAATTATTATAGATAAACATTCAAAACAATGATAATAATTTATGTTAGACTAATTATATATTTTGATATTCATTTAATATTAGAGTATTAAAATATATGTATATATATATATTATAAATAATGCATTTAAAATAATGAGAAAAATTATTTTAAAGGTTTTTTCTCTTAAAATAATTATATATATATATTATATTTATTTAATATTAATGCCTTAAAAAAATATAACAAATAACTAACAGCTAAAGATTAACTATATATGCATAAGAGAAGATTTTACTTTCATTTCACACCATAAAATATTAACAAATAAAATATTCCACTCTCTTAAACGTCATAATATTATTTTGTTACCAAAAAACATGGCTGCCTCGAAAACCAGTACGAGGTCACTAGGGTCCCTACAAGCCGACCCACAACCCTCAAAGCAACCACAGCCACATGATCCCACCAATTTTTCTAAATTCACATGAAATTCATCCAGATGTACTCAAATGAAACTCGCCAGCCCATCACCCAATCACGTTCAAGTAATAGATCCGTCCTTAGCTTATAACCACAAATTTAGATACTGTCTGAACACACGTGTCACTCATATAGCCATTAAACACACGTGAGACTCATATGAACTGTAGAACACTCTGTGGCCTTCCCTTTTCTTCTTTCCTACTCCTGTTTCAGTCTCAGGAGAACTCTGTAAATTTACTCCTTCGACGAGTGTGGAAGATTCATGTTTCTTGTTTTGAATGTAAAGTTTTTTTTTTTTTTGGTTTTCTTGGTTGGTTAGAGGTTTTGATGCTTTTTATGATAACTGAAGTTAATGATTCGTTTTTGTTTTGTTAAGGTTTTGAAGGATTGGTGATGTGTGAGATGTTACAAGAGATGATATGTGATCTGTTCTGGTTTCTTTAGATATGTTTGATTGGAACGACGAAGAGGTAACTAATCAGTCCCCCGCCCCTCACCCTTTTTTCCTTGATTTCTTCTTCTTTTTCTTAAAAAACAAACAAATATGTGGTTAATACTGTGAATTGGGCATGTGGGTTCCTTGATTTATTATTAAAGCATATTGGTTTGATCGATGGATGGAGTTAGTAGCAGCCACTCATTGAACAAGGGGTAGAGTCGATATAGGGTTGTGGTGTAAATTTATTAACAAAATTAGATTATGACCGGGCTAATTAACTATAAAAAAACTAAGGCATTAAATAGTTAAGACTTTTTTTAATTTTTTAATCAAGAGCATCTTCCGCTCTTATTGCACATAGACTGTTTTTTCAAAACAATCTTAAGAGTGTATTTCTTGTATCACTATATTATATTAAAAAAATCTCCTGTTCTAGAATGTCGTGTCGAGGATATATGGGAAAGAAAGAGTTTTTTCTTTTCATTCATGCAATCTTTGAAAAGTGAAAGTCAAATATATATATATGTATATTTGACTTTCAAAGTTCATGCAATCTTTGAAAAGTGAAAGTCAAATATATATATATATATTTGACTTTCACTTTGAAAGTCAAATATATATATTTGACTTTCACTTTGAAAGTCAAATATATATATATATATATTTGACTTTCAGTTTTCAAAGATTGCATGAATGAAAAGAAAAAACTCTTTCTTTCCCATATATCCTCGACACGACATTCTAGAACAGGTATATATATATAACTGGGAAAGAAAGAGTTTTTTCTTTTCATTCATGCAATCTTTGAAAAGTGAAAGTCAAAATAATCCCTTCATCGTGTTTTCAACAAGATATGTAACAAAAAATTAGGCAGCAGGCTAAACTTTTCCAAAATATATAAACATATATGGGATAAGAGTTTGGATATAATTTGTTCTTAAATTTTTATTTTTTCAGATTGGTTTTTTTGGAGAAATAATTTAAAAATTGTGTAAAAAATCAACTTATCATTTATTGAAAAAAAAAATAGTGATCGAGATTTACTTTCACTTGGTTAATCTGGATGATTACCAAATAAATAATATTCAATAATAATATTGTAATTAATTAGTCCATGATTAGTTTATATAGCATCTTGAGATT
Organism: Salix exigua; assembly: GCA_032356905.1. Lineage (NCBI taxonomy): Eukaryota > Viridiplantae > Streptophyta > Magnoliopsida > Malpighiales > Salicaceae > Salix > Salix exigua. The sequence goes on along the minus strand of CM063606.1, from coordinate 19,092,992 downwards.
TATACTACTGTAGAGGATGTAACTAGTAAATACATTCTTCCTCGTACCAACGTAATAATCTCATATAAATTAGACAAGTTTGATCGATCCACAAGAACTGATCAGCTCTTGTCGAATCTATTTACGCGAGTAGAACTTTCGCATGCGAGTATACAGGACTAAAGCTAGAAAAGTTCCAAACAGACAAAGTGAACCCCAGACGATAAAAGTGTTCCTGTAGCATTGCAACCCCATGCACTTGCCATCTCCACCATCTTCCCTGCGATAATTAAGTGCTGCCGAGTAGCCAAAAACGAAGGACCCTATAGGGATATTGGCAACTACAATATTATGGTTGACACCGAAATTCTTGGTGCCAAAAAGCTCAGTTGTTGTCGACACAGAAATGGAGGTGATGGCCCCCGTACAAACACCTATAATGGCAGTGCTGATGTAGAGGGAGATGTGTGTCGAGTTGAGAAGCAAGAAGAAAGCTCCTGCCATTGGAGCCATGGATGCTGCTATACAAGCTGGTCTGGATATCAAATACCTTCTCCTGAACAAAATTTGAAACGAGGCCCTTAAACTCATGAGAACACATGGAAAAGTTTTGATTGCAAGCAACTATGCAACTATTATGAACTATAAAACTTAAGTTATTAAGTAATAAATTAAAATATAATTTATATTATTCTTTAATATATCTCTATATATGAAAGCGTTTTAGACTTGAAACCTGCATAGACCTATATTATTTTGTGCTTGACTTTTATCAAATAAAAATATAATGCAGCATATGAGATTCAAAACACGTGATCACGGGGTCAATAAAACTCTAATATTATGTTATGAAACCATCTCACCTAAAAAATTAAAATATTAGATAAAAACTTAGAATATAATTTATAATATTCTCTAACAATAACAAAAAAAAGAGTCATATAGCACATAATAAATCTATGACCTTTAGAAAAGAGCAGGATTAAAATCGTTCCCAGATTTTGTGATATCAAACAGACCTTAGAAGAGAGAAATTGGCTGAGTTACCTTTGCAAAAAGTAGTCCAAGAAAGATGGCATGAGACGGCCAAAGAACCCGAACGAGGAAGATAAAGAAACAAGATAAGACGTCCCTGAGAACCCCCGAGACTCAGCTATTTGTCCCAAGTTGTTCAAATAAACTAGACCAAGTGTTGCACCAGAGAAATATACAAAGAAATATAACCAAAAATCAACTCTTTTTAACATCAACATCGCCCCAATATCCTCTTTCACGCTCACCTGATCATTTTCCCTTCTATGATCATCGTCGGCCTCCTCCATCCCACTCTCTATTCTCTCAACCTGATTATCACCAGCGTTTTTCTCTACAGAAACCTTCATGATCCCTCCATTTAACAGCACTTCTCTGATTTTCTCTGCCATTGGAATTACAAGTGGGGCTAACAGGAGCACTAAGATACAAATTGCATTTCCTAACGGAGGTAACCAACTTGGCAAGGATCCCAAACTGCTGATAACAGCATAGATTCCTGTGGCTGTAGTTACGAAAAACATGAACATGAACCAAACTTTGGTGTTCTTGCTAGTTCCAACATTAAAATCTCTAACAAATGGTGCAGCCATCATACAAGCTAGTAAAGGTAATATAGAGTTCAGAAGAAGATAGGATTTTGCTCTTTTATCAGGAGAAAAGAAGGCATCAACAATCACTGTGTAGATTTTAGCACTCAATCCTTGATAGCTAGTGGATAGTCCTACAGAAACTTGGCAATCAGAGGGGAAGTTTTGGATGATAACAGCATAGCAAACTGTGTTGATCCAGCAAATACTATTGCCTGCCAACACAGTTAGCAAGAAAATATGGGCGTAAGAAAGAGAAGAAATTTGGTGAGTTATGAAGAGGTATTGCAAGCCATAACCGACCAAACCAAGAGTCGAACCAATCAAGAGAACTAGCCATAGTGGAAGGTATAGAGCAGCTATGCCAGAAAAGAAACCAAACAGTTTTCCAGCGTCTGAGGCAAAGGCAAGGTTGTTTAGCTCAACTTGAGACATAGAGAGGAGTTTTTTGAGCTCTGGGGAGTAGGCTGCAAAGTTTGTGTTTGTTCCATTAACAGACTGAAGCCATATGATAACCACTAGGCTCAGCCATTGAAGAGTGGTTGAAGACATCGCTAGCTGTAGGTTTATGGTTCGAAATGGCTGAAAATTAATTTATTGGGGGTGCGACTCTTGTAAATATAAGCAAGAAACTATGTATCTGTATGGACACGACTTATCGATTGGAGCTCGACAAGTTCTTGTTCGAAATCTTGACCAGATGTCTATTTTTGACTTTGAACTTTTTCATAAGAGAAACTTTGAAAATCGATGCACTTTTTCATAAAAGATACTTTGAAATTATTCTTAGAAAGAACTAGTATATTCTAGATTAAACTACCCTCTTATCCCTTTAAATCCTCAACTGTCACTTAGAATTTTAACGAGCAACCTTGATTACCCTGCACTGTCAAATCTATCTAAAAACTTAAATTTATAAATGAGATTCTATAATATAATTTATATTATTTTTTAACACATCATTTCAAATGAAAATTCTTTGTACTTAAAACTTGTATAGACCCACATTGTTTTGTGCTTGACTTTTTTATCAAATAGAAGGAGGATGGTGAGATTCGAACTCGTGACTGTTGAGTCAATAAGGTTTTGATACCATGTTAAGGAACCATATCACCTAAAAACTTAAGCTTGTAAGTGAGATCCCATAATATGATTCAAATTATTCTCTAACATATACTACAAATCTCAACAAATATTATAAGATCATTCATTTGTATAATTCAGCATTTGGTATTTGAGCTTTAATTTTGTACATAAAATCTAAACTTAACTGTATGGATATGTATTTTAAATAGATGAAAAAAATGGATAAAAATAGTTAAATCTGACATGGACATGTATGAATGCATGTTTGTATTAATAAATACGAATTCCGAATTCAAACAACATGGTTGACATCTAATCTATGTCGGCAACTTAGGAAGGTAGGTTTAGTCCAGCATCCAACTTCGAAAGATTCCATACGTATGGCATGTGAATCAACCACACGTCAGGAAAGATTTAAATAAACTCCAAGCCTAAAGTGATATCATAGATAAAACACACCCTTTTCTATTTTTATCATGAAAAAAAATAAAAAAACCAGTTAGTTAACCCTATTTTAATATATATGTATTTGATTTTTTTAATTAAAAAGGTATCAAAATCATTAAAAAATTAGTTAATAGCATTAACAAACATATAGTATATATTAGTGTTCAAGTCAAACTTGAAGCTGAAGAACCACCCATCATTGATATTTCTCTAACTATTTATTTAATTCAAACATAGTATATATATTAGTATTCAAGTCAAACTTCAAGCATATTAAAACAAAATATTCTTCTCAGCCTAAATTTATCATGTTTCCCACGTTAAATCTTTGCCCCATTTGATATGACGACAATACACACACACGCACGGGAACTCCATCCAATGCTAATTTGTTTCTCGAAGGTTGCTTGTTGAATTACTCATCTAATACCAACAACGACAAAAGGTCCTTATCTTGATGATTGTGAGTTGTGACGCTGGTAAGTCCAATCATCTCCTGACACGCTGACTACTTCCACTAATCTCTGACCGCTTTGAAATCTTTGATTTGATTTTTGGAATATAGGAGACAAGTCTAGCTGCATTTGAAAAGATGAAGTAAACCATTGCTTTCGAAGAGAAATAAATAAGTTAGTCAACTTCAATCTAGTAGTTAGCTTAGCTGTAAAGCTTTTGAGATCGAGGTATGTTTTTTAAAAAGTTAAGCATTCGAAATTTCATGAACTATATTTTCTTGAGATATTTTATGTTCTCAAGTGTAAAAGGTAATGATTTAATTTGTTATTAGGTGAGAAACTTATATTAACAGAGGCACAAGAGTTCGTGCTGTTTCACATTGCGATTCCACTGATTTTTAGTCGAAATTTGAAAAAAAAAAATTATTTTTTATTTTATTTTAAATGAATATGTTTTTGTGTGTTTTAGATCATTTTGTGTTTTAGATCATTTTGATGTGCTAATTTCAAAAATAATTTTTAAAAAATAAAAAAAACATCATTTTGATGTATTTCGGCACGATAAAGACTTTGAAAAGCTACCGCAACCACACTCCCAAACAGACATTAATAGATAGTAAACCAATATGTTTTTCTTTTCACAAAAAACATGGGGAAAAAATCTTTTAAGTATAAAACTAAATTAAAATAGAAAACAAAAACCTCCCTAAACTTTAAAAATGGATGAAAGTTGTTAGTTTCTTAAGAAAGTTTAAAAATAAAATTCCTTCAAAAGAAATTGATGTTAAAAATAAAATTCATATATAGTTGAGAAATATTTTAAAGTTTCCTTTGCTATTTTAGGAGGTATTAACCCCATCTACAACAATAGTGGGCATATGATGTGGATCAATTGTAGGTTTGGCATTAACCCTACCTATAACTCCAATGAATTTTTATTTCTTAGATTTAAATTCTTATAAATATATTATATCGATGGAGAAATTATGCCTTTAAACTGTCCAAAGAAATTAATTTTGATTGACGCTAAAGTTAGTTCAAAGATACCATTATAATAATAAAATCTAATTTTATTTATAAAAACTAATAATAATATTATTATATTAATATTTTCCTTAAAAACAATATTGTATTTCTATGGTTTTGTTGTTTTTGGATTGATCAAATATTATTAAAGCATATTGGTTTGATCGATGGATGGAGGTAGTAGCAGCCACTCATTGAACAAGGGGTAGAATCGATATAGGGTTGTGGTGTAAATTTATTAACAAAATTAGATTATGACCGGGCTAATTAACTATAAAAAAACTAAGGCATTAAATAGTTAAGACTTTTTTTATTTTTTTAATCAAGAGCATCTTCCGCTCTTATTGCACATAGACTCTTTTTTCAAAACAATCTTAAGAGTGTATTTCTTGTATCACTATATTATATTAAAAAAATCTCCTGTTCTAGAATGTCGTGTCGAGGATATATATATATAACTGGGAAAGAAAGAGTTTTTTCTTTTCATTCATGCAATCTTTGAAAAGTGAAAGTCAAATATATATATATATATATATATATATATATATTTGACTTTCAAAGTTCATGCAATCTTTGAAAAGTGAAAGTCAAATATATATATATATATATTTGACTTTCACTTTCAAGATTATGATATAAAAACTCTTCTCAGTTATATATATCTCATACGACATTCTAGAAGAGGTATATATATATAACTGGGAAAGAAAGAATTTTTTCTTTTCATTCATGCAATCTTTGAAAAGTGAAAGTCAAAATAATCCCTTCATCGTGTTTTCAACAAGATATGTAACAAAAAATTAGGCAGCAGGCTAAACTTTTCCAAAATATATAAACATATATGGGATAAGAGTTTGGATATAATTTGTTCTTAAATTTTTATTTTTTCAGATTGGTTTTTTTAGAGAAATAATTTAAATTGTGTAAAAAATCAACTTATCATTTATTGAAAAAAAAATAGTGATCGAGATTTACTTTCACTTGCTTAATCTGGATTACCAAATAAATAATATTCAATAATAATATTGTAATTAATTAGTTCATGATTAGTTTATATAGCATCTTGAGATTTATACATTCTTCCTCGTACCAACATAATGATTTCTATATAAATTAGACAAGTTTGATCGATCCACAAGAACTCAGCTCTTGTCGATTCCTTTTGTTATAAATCTATTTACGCGAGTAGAACTTTCGCAAGCGAGCATACAGGACTAAAGCTAGGAAAGTTCCAAACAGACAAAGTGAACCCCAGACGATAAAAATGTTCCTGTAGCATTGCAACCCCATGCACTTGCCATCTCCATCATCTTCCCTGCGATAATTAAGTGCTGCCGAGTAGCCAAAAATGAAGGAACCTATTGGGATATTGGCAACCACAATATTATGGTTGACACTGAAATTCTTGGTGCCAAAAAGCTCAGTTGTTGTCGACACAGAAATGGAGGTGATTGCCCCCGTACAAAAACCGATAATAGCAGTGCTGATGTAGAGGGAGATGTTTGTCGAGTTGAGAAGCAAGAAGAAAGCTCCTGCCATTGGAGCCATGGATGCTGCTATACAAGCTGGTCTGGATATCAAATACCTTCTCCTGAACAAAATTTGAAACGAGGCCCTTAAACTCATGAGAACACATGGAAAAGTTTTGATTGCCTACAACTATTATGCACTATCTTACTTAAAAACTTGAATTGTTAAGTAATAAATTAAAATATAATTTATATTATTGTTTAACATATCTTTATAAGTGAAATCATTTTGGACTTGAAACTTGTTTAGTCCTATATTATTTTATGCTTGATTTTTATCAAATAGAAATATAATACAGCAAATGAGATTCAAAACTCGTGATCATGGGGTCAATAGGACTCTAATACTACGTTATGGAACCATCTCATCTAAAAAATTAAAATATTAGATAAGAACTTAGAATATAATTTATAATATTCTATAACAACAACAAAGAGAGGCATATAGCACATAATAAATCTATACCCTTAAGAAAAGAGCAGGATTAAAATCGTTCCCAGATTTTGTAATATCAAGCAGACCTTAGAAGAGAGAAATAGGTTGAGTTACCTTTGCAAAAAGTAGTCCAAGAAAGATGGCATGAGACGGCCAAAGAACCCGAACGAGGAAGATAAAGAAACAAGATGAGACGTCCCTGAGAACCCCCGAGACTCAGCTATTTGTCCCAAGTTGTTCAAATAAACTAGACCAAGTGTTGCACCAGAGAAATATACAAAGAAATATAACCAAAAATCAACTCTTTTTAACATCAACATCGCCCCAATATCCTCTTTCACGCTCACCTGATCATTTCCCCTTCTATGATCATCGTCGACCTCCTCAATCCCACTCTCTGTTCTCTCAACCTGATTATCACCAGCGTTCTTCTCTACAGAAACCTTCATGATCCCTCCATTTAACAGCACTTCTCTGATTTTCTCTGCCATTGGAATTACAAGTGGGGCTAACAGGAGCACTAAGATACAAATTGCATTTCCTAATGGAGGTAACCGACTTGGCAAGGATCCCAAACTGCTGATAACAGCATAGATTCCTGTGGCTGTAGTTACGAAAAACATGAACATGAACCAAACTTTCATGTTCTTGCTAGTTCCAACATTAAAATCTCTAACAAATGGTGCAGCCATCACACAAACTAGTAAAGGTAATATAGAGTTCAGAAGAAGATAGGATTTTGCTCTTTTATCAGGAGAAAAGAACAAGGCATCAACAATTACTGTGTAGATTTTAGCACTCAATCCTTGATAGCTAGTGGATAGTCCTACAGAAACTTGGCAATCAGAGGGGAAGTTTTGGATGATAACAACATAGCAAACTGTGTTGATCCAGCAAATACTATTTCCTGCCAACACAGTGAGCAAGAAAACATGGGCGTAAGAAAGAGAAGAAATTTGGTGTGTTATGGAGAGGTATTGCAAGCCATAACCAACCAAACCAAGAGTCGAACCAATCAAGAGAACTAGCCATAGTGGAAGGTATAGAGCAGCTATGCCAGAAAAGAAACCAAACAGTTTTCCAGCGTCTGAGGCAAAGGCAAGGTTGTTTAGCTCAACTTGAGACATAGAGAGGAGTTTTTTGAGCTCTGGGGAGTAGGCTGGAAAGTTTGTGTTTGTTCCATTAACAGACTGAAGCCATATGATAACCACTAGGCTCAGCCATTGAAGGGCGTTTGAAGACATCGCTAGCTGTAGGTTTAAGGTTCGAAATGGTTGAAAATTGGTCATTTATAGGAGTGTGAATCTTGTAAATACACGCACGCACGCTATGTAACTGTGCGGACACCGACTGAGCTGTAGTTCATTAATGACCACTTGCTAACGTAAACTTGCTTGATTTTATCGATTCGAACTCGACAAGTTCTTGTTCGAACTTTACCAGATGTCTATTTTTGACTTTGCACTTTTTCATAAAAGATAGGTTGAAAAACGATGCACTTTTTATAAACTTCTTTTAAATTATTCTTAGAAAGAACTAGTATATTCTAGATTAAACTACCCTCTTAATCAGTCCCTCGTTAAATCCTCAACTGCCACTTAGAATCTTAACGAGCAACTTTGATTACCCTATACTACAAATCTCAACAAATATAATAAGATCATTCATTTGTATAATTCAGCATTTGGTATTTGAGCTTTAATTTTGTACATAAAATCTAAACTTAACTGTATGGATATGTATTTTAAATAGATGAAAAAAATGGATAAAAATAGTTAAATCTGACATGGATACGTATGTATGTATGTATGTTTGTATTAATACGAATTCCGAATTCAAACAACATGGTTGGCATCTAATCTATGTTGGCAACTTAGGAAGGTAGGTTTAGTCCAGCATCCAACTTGTAACCTAGTTATACATCTCACACAACACATTGAAACCTGAAAGACTCCATGTAGCATTTAACCAATTCTAGGTTGGCAGCATACATCTCGCACAACATCGTATGTCGCATCCAATGTCAAGATTGGGATTCGAAAGATTCCATACGTGTGGCATGTGAATCAACCACACGTCAGGAAAGATTTAAATAGACTCCAAGCCTAAAGTGATATCATAGATAAAACACACCCTTTTCTATTTTTATCATGAAATAAAAAACCAGTTAGTTAACCCTATTTTAATATATATATGTATTTGATAATACAAATATTTTTTAATTAAAAAGGTATCAAAATCATTAAAAAAAATCAAAAAATTAGTTAATCGCATTAACAAACATAGTATATATTAGTGTTCAAGTCAAACTTGAAGCTGAAGAACCAATCAAAACGCCCATCATTGATATTTCTCTAACTATATATTAAAACAAACATAGTATATATATTAGTATTCAAGTCAAACTTCAAGTCACGCATCAAGCATATTAAAACAAAATATTCTTCTCATCAGCCTAAATTTATCATGTTTCCCACGGTAAATTTTGCCCAATTTGATATGACGACAATACACACACTCACGGGAACTCCATCCAATGCTAATGCGAAGATCACTTTTTCTCTAATTGCTTGCCGATACCTTGTGTATTTATGGGATTAATCAGGCCAGCTATCTGGATATCCGTAATTAGATTCGGTTTATATAAAAAAAAGTTAATTAGATTCGTGATCTCATGTTGTAGCCAAAAAAACTACATCACAACACCAAAAAAATAATCATAGAAACAAGCAACTAAACTTTTTGACCAAACTCAACCACGCAAGCAATGAAAGCCGCCAAGTAGATTGGGTGTCTCGAAGGTTGCTTGTTGAATCACTTAGCTCTTGAGCTCTCATCTAATTACCAACAACAACAAAAAGTCCTTATCTTGATAGTGACGCTTGGCAAGTCCAATCATCTCTTGACAAGCTTACTACATACTTACCACTAATCTCTGACCGCTTTAACTATTTTTAATACAAGGCTTGAAGTCTTTGATTTGAGTTTTGGAATTGATGAGACAAGCCTAGCTGCCATTTGCTTGCCAGAAGGATGAAAGATGAACTAAAGGAGTACACTAAACCATTGCTTTCAAAGAGAAATAAATAAGTTAGTCAACTTCAATCTAGTAGTTAGTGTAGCTGTAAAGCTTTTGAGATCAAGAGGTACGTTTTTAAAAAAGTTTAGCATTCGAAATTTCATGAACTATATTTTCTTGAGATATTTTATGCTCTCAAGTGTAAAAGGTAGTGATTTAATTTGTTATTAGGTGAGAAACTTATAATAACAGAGGCACAAGAGTTCTTGCGGTTTGACATTGCGATCCCATCGATTTTTAACCGAAATTTTAAAACAAAATATTTTTTTTATTTTAAATAAATATGTTTTTGTGTACTTTAGATCATTTTGTATTTTAGATCATTTTGATGTGCTGATTTTAAAAATAATTTTTAAAAAATAAAAAAAAACATCATTTTGATGTATTTCGGCACGATAATCACTTTGAAAAGCTACCGCAACCACGCTCCCAAACAGGTATTAATAGATAGTAAACCAATATGTTTTTTTTTCCACAAAAAACATGGGGAAAAAATCTTTTAAGTATAAAACTAAATTAAAATAGAAAACAAAAACATGAAAGTTGTTAGTTTCTTAAGAAAGTTTAAAAATAAAATTCCTTCAAAAGAAATTGATGTTAAAAATAAAAATTCATATATAGTTGAGAAATATTTTAAAGTTTCCTTTGCTATTTTAGGAGGTATTAACCCCATCTACAACAATAGTGGGCATATGATGTGGATCAATTGTAGGTTTGGCATTAACCCTACCTATAACTCCAATGAATTTTTATTTCTTAGATTTAAATTCTTATAAATATATTATATCGATGGAGAAATTATGCCTTTAAACTGTCCAAAGAAATTAATTTTGATTGACGCTAAAGTTAGTTCAAAGATACCATTATAATAATAATAATAATAATAATAATAATAATAATATTCAAAGATACCATAATAATAATAATAATAATAATAATAATAATAATAATAATAAATTCCATAGTTTGAGGATTTGCTGAAAAAAAAAACTAGCCCCATCTATATTAGCATGAGCCACAAGACTGTAATTACCTAAGTAATGGCAATTGGTTGAAGTTTCATTGTATTCATGGGATTATACTATTTTATCCTATACTATATTGTACGAGCTGTTCATATAGTCACGAAACTACTCTATTGTAATTATTTTAAAGTTTTTTCTTTTAAAAGTAGGTTACTTATTTTATTTTACTTAAAAATTAAAAAGAAAGCTGGTCTTAAAGATATATTTTTTAAAATAATTTAAATATTTCACTTGGCTTAAAAAAAAGAAAAATTTACTTCCATTCCTCTTCAATCTTTTTAATGTAATGAACATTGGAAAAAGACCTAATCATCCCGATCCAAAGTTATTAATTTTTTTTTGGAGGTTATGGCAATGATTATTTTTAAAGTAATTTTTATTTGAGAATTTATCAAAATAATTTTTTTAATTTTTTAAAAAATATTTTTGATATCAACCCATTAAAAATAATCTAAATTATCAATTTTTTATAATTTAAAATAAATTAAATTTATAAAATACATGTTTGATAATTATACTGTGTCGAATATGAATTCAGTGTGGAAGCATCATAGCCCACGTCATTAAGGCATGTTATAAGTATTTTGTGTTACGAGTTTTTTCGGCCCAATTCTAGAGACTTAAAGCTCTAGAAATTAGCGGCGAGAACACCAATTGAAAACTAAAATATATTTTTTTAATTTATTTATTTCAAATGAATTATTTGTTGGTATTTTGAATTTGTTTTATATATTAATATAAATATAATGTTTTTTTTTAAATTATCTTATTATATTTTAAATAAAAAATATTTTAAAAATAATCGATATCAATCGATTCTAAATAAAACCGGCTGCCACCCCCAATTTCCCTCCATTGACGCACCACCAAAACCCTAAATTCCATGGCGACAATCGGCGAAACCTCCATGAATCCTCCTCCTCCTGAGTCGAGGCCCGTCTTTGTTAGGGTTAAACGCAAGGCTCACCAGTCTCGCCTCGACGCCTTCTGTAAGTCATTAACAACCCTCTCTCTCTCTCTCTCTCTCTCTCTCAGACACACACACACACATACACACTATCACTCGGAGTCTGCTGATTTTGGGCGTGTTTGTGGCATATAGGGCTTGAAATCAATGAGAGACCAACGAAGAAGGCGATGTTGGACTTGGAGAAGCTGTCAATTTGTAATAGCTCTGTTGATGTTCAAGGTAATTTTTTTCCTTCTTGCCTTTTGTTATCATCGATTGGATTTGAGAAGTTGTAAATTTAATAATTTGTGCCCTCAGCATTAAGAGGATGTAATATTTCTTAGAGATAAGGAATTCAGTCATTTATTCCAAGAAGTGCAGCTTAGAGAATATTTTTTTTATCAGAAATTATTTAGGACTATCTATTTCAGGTCAGGCTTGTGTATAACCGTCATAATCTAGGAAGTTAGTATTAAATTTTGTAGAAACTGAACTGTGATAAGTGGTGATAACACCAAACCAGTTGCTAGAGTGTCATTTGCAAGAATTAGTGGAGTGGAACGGTAGAATAGCACATGCGTACATGATCTCGGAAAAAGGGAATGCATTGTAGATTTCTACTTGTTAGATAATTGATTAATTAGTTAAAATAAAGGCCGTGGCTTGAAGGTTTGAGACCTAAAGATGAGGCCCTTGAATTCAAAAGATGGGACACATTGAGAGAAGGCCTAATGTTGTTACTCCTGATACATGGAAATTTTTATTCTAATTTTTAGTAATGAAATCAGGAGATAGATGGATTTAACACTTATTTGCATAGCTCTATGTTATGGGATATAGCTGGATTGGAATTTGAGAACCTTGAGACCGAGATTTGATCAAGGAGAAAAGATTTTTAGTACTTTTATGGAAGTAGAATTGGGGATTTTTGGGTTTTAGTACGACAAATGATTATATCTTTCAATTAAAATTGAATCAGATTCTAGCTGTCAATCCAAATTAGCAAGTCATTCTAGATCATTTTTCCTGTCCAAATTAGGAAACAACGTGGCAATCTTATCTTAACCTTATCTTAATATTATTGGAGTCAAATAGAAGCAAACTCAAGCAGCTCTATGGTGGTGCTCTTGGACTTGCCTGTGTACAAGGAACTTAAGTGCTCAATAATCATATTTCCATATATTAAATACTAAGAAAACTAAAGGGTTCTCTCTTGCCATGCCTGTAAAACGAGCAAAAAAAGCAAAATTTTTAAAGTGTTGATAAAACGATTTAAAAGCAGGTAACTTTTAAGCTTTGTTGAATGACACTGTAGGAAAAGGAAGTCATAACAGTTTTGATTCTGATTCATGGGTAAAAAGGAAGCTTTGGGGACTTGTAATTTTGTGACATATTTGTTTAATTGAAGTGGTTAATTATTGTAGGACTGTAAAAGAAGTAATTATTATTGTTGTTGTTTAACTGGGGAGTGATGGATTGTGATTGCATTCTTCGAACTAAGATTATATTGTAATGTATGATGTTCTACACAAGATTTTGAGTTGCAGATTTATAAAACATGTTAATTTAATTAACAGATGGTTTGCTCTCTCTCTCTCTCTCTAAAAATAATCATTTTTTGTTTATTCACTACAATCCATTGGTGTGATTTTGACCATTGGTTTTTATTGTATGTATCTTTTTATGGTGATTTTTATAGTGGAGGAATTGAAGGCTAAGAAGGTTTTGGTGAAGCATGTCGAGACTGTTACTAGCATGGACACTACATTGGAGATAGTACAATCATTTGTGGTTAGTATGGAGCTATGAGTGTGTTAGAATAAGCTGCTTGTTTTTGTTTTTCTTTAATCTGCCCTTATTACTTGGTTGTTCATTTCCATTGCAAATGTCTAGTTTTTGCTTTACTGATCTTTGTAATAGATGTGTTGGTGCTCCTTTGCAGTCTAATTCTACTCATGTAGTTGAAGAGCAAAAGCGAACCATTAAAAAGTACAGTGTAAGCTCTCTTTCTACCAGTTAAAGTTTTTTTTTAAGTCTGGTTTTCAGACTCTTACATTTTCTAACACTATGTGCATATCCAATCTAATTTTGGCAGAAACAAGAGCAGAATTTGTCAAGATCCAGACAAAATCAAGAGGTATACTTCAACTTATGCAAACTTCTTTCTTGATATGCACACAGTTGGATATGTTTTCTGAGGATAACCATTCAATCTTCCATTGATGCATTTATGTGCATTACAACTTCAGTTATCGGTTTTGGTTTTCCATTCGACTGCCCTGTCTCAGTTTTGTTTTTAACAATGATCACTGTTCTGCTGCAAATTGCAATACATGTGCTTCACTCTGAACATATGCAAATTGATGAATTATATTCTTTAATTTCGGCTAGAGTACTAATGCTTCTAGTGAATGAGATCTGTGTGTATATCAAGTTCATGAAATAGTAATAGAGATGTGATGACAGACTAGGAACTGCATGTCACTCCTCTGACATAATCTCTTCTTTTTCTCACGATCAACACAACCTGAGACTTCTTTGGGAAGATTTTTTAACTGAGATTTAATGTCATTGCAATTGTGGGTCTTATCAGACCTGAAAATCAGCCAGCGAGGTTACCATTTAACCTGACTCTGTTTTTTTTTCTCCAAAAACTTGGCTGGATTGTAGAAAACTATATTTGCAGACTCCTTTTCTGCACTTCTCTGACATACATGGTGATTTAAGCCCCCCCCCCCCCCCCCTCTTCCTTTCTGGTAGGTATTGGCATCGAATGCTTGCTTTGAGCAAATTTTGAGAAGCCGAAAGGGAGACAGAGGGGCATCAGAAGATAAAGCACTGCGTGATATGTGTAGTTTTTATGATGTTGTTCGTGTTGAGGAAAGTTTCGATGAGGTGCAACAGCTTGAGTAAGTTATGTCGCCATGGAATTCATCAGTCTTTTAAATGTCCGAACCTCACTTGCAAGCAATTCAATTTCAATGTTTGTAAAACAGGGTTGCATCATTGGAGGATCAGAAGATTCTATCCAGCTATCTTCCTCTACTAAGAGAGTTTCTTCCAAGTGCTGCTGCAGAACTTGAATCTGATATCCATGCTTACTTGTCCAATCATGGTTCTCCTTTCAATGCCATCCCATTAGAAGGTCTTTTGCTGATCCATTTCCTTTTCTCAAGTTTTAAACCTGTCTCTAAAATTAGGGTTGGTTATGATTGTTCATGTTCTTCAGCATTGTTTGATGTGGTTGTGTTCTTATGAATAAGATGTAGATGATTATGTGTATGACTATTACACTGTGAAGGATGACATGGACATAGATGATATAGAGACTGCCAGCCCGTTTCCTCTGTAAGTGTTGCATATTCTGTATTTGATATAGAGACTCATAGCCTGTTTTCTAGCATAAACCTGTATATTTTTGGTTCAGGGTAAAAGTTGAGGAAGAGGATTTCTATGATGGCCTAGATGATGAGTCAGAATATGATACTGATGATTCGAACGGTATAGTTTCTTCTAATGTCATTTCTTAAGTTCAAAATGGTCTTCTTTTTTTACTTCGTTTCCCTTTCCTTTTTGTGGTTCTCAGCTGAAGATCATCCACGAAATGATTATCCTGATGAATCATCTTTAGATGACCATGAATCAGAAAGTGAAGCATCTCTTGATGAATCTGAAAGAGAGGAGGAAGAGGAAGAGGAGGAAAGTGATGCTCCCAGCATTAAGCATTCAGAATCTGATGATGATCACGGAAGTTACTGTGATTTCTTGGATGATGATTATCCTGAATGTGATGATTATCCTGAATGTGATGGCGGTGATGATGAAGATTGGAGGTGATTTGTTCAGTGAAACAAAATTTTGAGATCACCCTCATTGTCTTTTTTATTCTGTGCGTGGAGTGGAAAGAAAATGCATATATGCTCAACGCCAACTGGTGAATGTAAACTGTAGATATGTTTTTAGAATGTAGGATCCTATGGTCACAGAACTTTGGAGATTTACCAAGTTTCTTTGTTCTGATTAGTGAGAAAAGAATGCTCTACTAGTTTTCCCAGGTAGCCTTGAGCACCGTCTGATGCTCATATTTTGATCCTGTGGTTGGAGAACCTTGACTTTGGGGTATGATAATGGATTTCTTTTCTGAATCACTTGCTTATAGCATTCAAATTATATGGATTGCGTACTGAGTTAGCCATAAAGCATGATTGCCTGTTTAGGAATGATTAACGATTGTTCTTCTGATGTCGATGCTTTGCGTTATCACGACTGCATCCTTGGCATACCCATCAACTTCATGAATTCTTTGAATGGTTATGAGTAATACTTCGCCAAATATATTTCCATGAATCGCTGATAATTTCTTAAAGCTGCCTAGCTTATGAATTTGAGAGGTGTGGTGTGATAGAACAAGAAAATTTGTGAGCAGGGGAGAGATTATCATTATCTATAAAATTTGTTGTGCATTCTCTTTATATATGTTAACAAAAACTATAACCTCCATGCTAAAAAACATAATGGTTTTACCCTTCCAATGAAAAAAAAGTTTACACTGGCTTCTAAGGGCATTGAGGTCTTTTCTCAAGGTTCATCTGTTTTAAAATTGATAAAGTACAAGTGTATATATTTTTCTATCTTGATTGTATAGTAAAATTACTGGAATATTTATTTTAAGTCAAATAAATAAATAAAAATAAACCTAGCAACAAGGGGTATTTTTTTATTTTCACAATAGTATTTTAGCTATTGGTAGTATGTTGAGGGGCATTTTGGTATTTGCACAAATATAAAATAATAAACAATTCAAATAAACAATGAAACCATAAATATACCCTTAGAAAAAGTCTTGTGCGAGTGTTTTGAGTTTTTCATAATAATATTTTTATAATTAGAAAGTCACTTTAGAGGCAATTATATATTTAGATAATATAAAAAAACTCAAAAAAATGGGTCTACATGTGGCGCAATCAGAGTTATTTTGAAGGCATTTATGTCTTTTAGAAGACGCATGTGACGCCTTCTAATGTTCAAAAATGTTATTCCATCATGTCATTGGAAAGTGTTAGTGTTTTTTTTTTTTTTTTGTTAGTGCAATGCTTGTCTTAGTTAGTTAGTGAATATGTTTGGTATTGATGAATTTTTTCCCCTTCTCTCTCTTATCTTAAAAGAAATAATCTTACCTCTTGATTGTGGACATCTCAATTTCAATTCTTATTTTATTTATTTATAATTTTCAGTCTTGACCTTTTTAAAGAAGTTATATTTGTTTTCAATTTCAATCCTAATTTACCAATCTCTAATGTGGTCATTTTTTGGATTTTTTTTTGTAAAAGATTTAGTAGTTTTTAATTTCATTCTTCAATTTAAATTGATGATATTATTTTTTTTATTTTGATCTTCATTGTGTTGATTTTTATTTTTCTTCTTGGTCTTTTGGAAAAGTTGTTATTCTTTTCAATTTCACTCTTTGATTACAACACATTATTTTTTTTTTGTATTTTTAGTAGTTTTTAATTTCATTCTTCAATTTAAAATGATGATATTATTTCTTAAGAAAAAGTCCCAACCCCACGGTGAAGTGCAAGCACCAAGGACTTGTTTGAAAGTGCAGTTGAGATAACTTTTGAAAGTGCTTTTCATGCTGAAATGTATCAAAATAATGTTTTTTTATTTTTAAAAATTATTTTTGACATTAGCACATCAAAATGATCTAAAAACACCAAACCACCTGTTTTTAAAATGAAAAAGTCTAAAGAACCTTAATGAACTTTGTATCATGGATCTTAATGTAATAGATAATGATTTAGCCTTATGCTTGATTGTATTGCTTCAATAGTACTCTCCTGCAAGTTGAAAATTGTTATGGGTTGTAATGTAAAAAACATTCGTGAAGGAGAATGATTTTGTGAAGTAGCCGCGATAGGCTCCTACACCACAATAGAGCGAGGAAGAAAATCAACCTGAGAGGAAGGGAAGAAATTATGTTGAGATATATATAATCTTATAATTGCTGTCATGTATTCTCTTCAATAATAATTATACACATGGTACTGATAATACAACAAATAAGTGAGCCTAGAACTATATTTAATCGTGATACTTCAACATGGTGTCTATGTAGCATGGTTTCTCCATGTTTGTGTGCCAAGTTTTCGAGTCTATAAATTATTACTTCCAATCTCGTAATAATGTACAAAAACCTAAATTGCTGTATAGATTTCATGCACTGTCTTTTCAAAGGGTGTGATGTAATAGCTTGCAATCTTTTCAAAGGGTGTGATGTAATAGCTTGCGATCTGCATAGTGGATCTCGAGATTGAATTATAACATGTGATTTAATTGAGATTTCATTATTCACCTAGATTTATACTATATGATTTTCAGGAGATAAAGTTTAATCGCATAAAAAAAAAAGATTTCATGTATGAATACACATGCGTGCACATATGTGTACTTGTTTCCACTTCAGCCTAGTGCATATCAATCGAGCTTCCACTTCGCTATGATCATACCATCTGCTGCCTGCTAAGGGACTGCTGCATGTGAAAATCTGTAGTGCTCTATCTGCTGGCCGGGATCGATGGCCCCTCTGGTTTCTCTTCCCACTGGTTTTTCAAGCTCAAAGGGCCGGCGAAGGTCATGCTTGCATCATGCTTTCCATATCAGCTCCTAAGTAGGTTAAGATAGAATTAGGTATGCAGAAAAAAATAATGTAAGAGATCAGATCAGGAACAGCTGAAGAAAATTAAGGGATGCCGCGTTTTGGAGTATGAAATTCTTTGCTAATGATATGTATAAAGACATTAAATCATATTGAAGAGGTAAGATGTCCCTATAGAGTATGTAATGATTTAGTACAAGAATTTAACTCAATAATGGAGGTGGGCAGGATTGTTTCTTCAGTCATCTATCTCCACTACACATTATCTTCAAAGCCTTTATTGCTGTCAGCCATTAAAAATACAAGGAAATATATGTTTACTTTCATAAAAAAATATTTCGTTCTACAAATGTTTTTTATTGAAAATTGAAGAAACATGGTTATTAGTTTTTTTTAAATAATAAATATGGGACTTGTTTGACATAGTTAAAATTTAATTTCCCTGTAGTCTGGTAAAATAAAATAAAAAAATTAGTCCTGTTATTATGGAAAAATTATTCAATAGTCCTTGACTGTCAATTGATTAAAGAATATGATAGTTTTACTATTAAAACCTAAACTATATTTTTTATTGTCTTTTTTTTGAAAATAAAAAACCTTACTTTTATTGCTTCAAATTGTTTTAATATATTTATATATAAAAAAATCTTATTTTAATTTATTTTCAAGAAAAAGATATTTTTAAAAAGAATAACAAACGAGTTCTTAGTTTACTTATTAAATTAGACGAGTTTAATAACATTAGTTTTGATATTTCAGATCTAAAAAATTATAAATGAGTTTGAAAATAAATCTAAAAAGTATAAAACTATACTTTTGATTTGCTTTCTAGAAAAATGAAAAACTCATATTTCTAAAAATTATAAATATCTTTTCTTTCATTTTCTAAAACACTAGAAAATATTCCACAAGCAACCACAACCAAGAAATCGAAAACGCGTTTACCTTCATGATGGAGAACCACTTGAGGGGCTACAGGACTTGTACAGTCTCCAATAGGCAAAGTGGTATATGATCATAGAGTGTTTGTAAATGGTGAGCACCCTATCTATATACCAAATACTTATAAAATCAATTTGGGTTTGGTTCATGATTCATTTTTTAAAAAAAAACAATAACATAAAATAATATTGTTTTAATAAAAAATTTCAATAGCTATTTTAATTGTTAGAGAATAATATAAATCATATTATGGGGTCTCACTTATAAGCTTAAGCTTTTAGATGAGATGGTTCTTTAACATGATATTAGAGCTTTGTTGACGTCATGAATTCGAATCTCACCACCCCATTCTATATGATTAAAATAAAGCACAAGGTGATATAGATCTATGCAAGTTTCAAGCCCAAAAGGTTTTCACTTGAGAAGATGTGTTAGAAAATAATATAAATCATATTATGGGATCTCACTTATAAGCTTAACCTTTTAGGTGAGATGGTTCCTTAACATTAATTGGATTTCATACTGTAAACTTAGTTAAGTAGATTTTTTTTTTTTTACTTTGAATCAGTTTAGATCTAGAGTCCCTAAAGGAGATGATGTGACGATAAAATGTTTATGATCTATATAGCAAGTTTCAAATTTGAGTTAGAATATGTTTTTTTTATAAGGGTTTGAGACAATCAGAATTTTATTGGTTTATGATCTGTATAGCATTTTTCTCGATAACTAGAGTTTTATAGCTACCATTTAGTAATAACTGAAGGTACTGAAAAATCCTTCTCCTTTCCTCTGTGGTAGGCAATTAATAGTTGCTGTGTGTACAATTTCTCTTCTGGAATGGTGGTTTCAGCTTCCAGTTCAAGTATTACAAGGCAATGAGTTTGCTAGGATTTCAACTTCGAGATTACTCAATCTCTAAGCCAGGTCAAAAATTCAAAAACTATCAAAAACATTCTTTGAAATTCTGTGGTGGGATGGGACCTTGATTACCAGGGTTCAAGGCTATATAAACGATGATGGAATAGCTTAAGTTTATCCACAATTCAGGACTCCAAGAATGGAAACCCACCATCATGCACCACTTTTGCTTGAGAGAAAAGATATTGTTGTGCTTGTCAAACCAGCAAAACCAACTCCTTCAAAGATTCTTTCTTTCTCTACTATTGACAATGATCCCAACCTTGAATTTGTGTGTCATAGTGTTTATGTTTACAAAACAAATTCTGGTTCTTCTGATAATGGCAGTGCTGACCATGATATCGCATCAAATCTTAATGGCAAAGCAGACCCTGCTTGCGTAATTAAAGATGCAATATCTAAAGTTTTGGTTCATTACTATCCTCTAGCTGGAAAGCTGAAGAGGGATAGTAGGGATGGGAAACTTTATCTCAACTGCAATGGTGAAGGTGTGCCGTTCTTAGAGGCAACAGCAAATTGCAAGCTTTCTTCTCTTAAATACCTAGATGGGATTGATGTTGAAACTGCCAAAGAATTTGTCTTTGATTTTCCATCAAAGAGTGAATCGGGTTGCCACCCTCTAATGTTTCAGGTGACCAAATTTTCATGTGGGGGCTTCACAATAGGAATGGGCTTATCACACTCAGTTTGTGATGGGTTTGGTGCATCACAATTGTTTAGAGCCCTGGCTGAACTTGCTAGTGGTAAAAGTGAGCCCTCAGTGAAACCTGTGTGGGAGAGGGAGAGGCTAGTAGTGAAGTCTACTCAGGGACCTCTCCAATCTCCTGTGGACAAGAATTCCTTGGCCACTTCACCCTATTTGATAACAAATGACAATATTCTGCATGAATGTTTTTCTGTGAAAGCTGGGGCTATAAAAAGACTCAAAATGAGTCTCATGAAGGAGTGTGGAGATCAAGAAGATCAGATGAGAGGAAGTTTCACAACTATTGAAGTTCTTGGAGCTTATATCTGGCGATCAAGATTTAGAGCCTTCAAATTAAACCCAGACGGAAACACCTTGTTATGTCTAGCTATGGGGATAAGGCACCTTCTGAATCCACCATTGCCGAGTGGATACTATGGAAATGCTTTTGTGGGCTCAAATGTGGTCATGACGGGGAAGGACCTCGATGAAGGACCATTATCTAGGGTTTCCAAGCTCATCAAACAGAGCAAGAAACATGCTTCCAATGCTAACTACATTTGGAGCCAAATAAACATCTTGGACAAAGTCAGGGAGCTGGACTTCAAGATCGATTCAGGTAATGGCGCATCCATGGTTTTGACTGATTGGAGACGATTAGGTCTACTTGAGGAAGTAGATTTTGGATGGAAAGGTTTAGTGAACATGATTCCAGTGCCATTGAAGATGTTTGGTTTTGTCTATCTGTGTATTTTTTTGCCTCCCTGCAATCTGGATCCTTCATCAAAAGGTGGGGTTAGAGTGCTTGTTTCACTCCCTAGAGCTGCCATGGCCAAGTTCAAGGAAGAGATGCATGCTCTCTCTCAGCTTGGTGACCATGATGAGCCTGCCATATTAATTTGATTTGGAATAATTAAAACATAATGCATGTATATCTAAATTATGCTACTTAATTGTGATTTTATTTTGATTTATGGTAACTGTAATTTTATTTTGAATATTAATATATATGTTCAAGTAATGTATCAACTTCGTGCCTCTAATTTACACACACACTTTGATTCAGTGCTCAAATCAACGTTTGTTTTGGAATATAAAAACTTGAAACGTATTTGAAAATGCAAAAAAAAAAAAATACAAAATAAAATGTCTTTGTCGTGGATCCTTTTAAGGCTATGAGATACAGAAACTCTTCACTAACCATATTATCCATGCTTGAAAAAATTAATGTCTTTGTCGTTGTGTTGAGGGTCTCCCTCTATTGAAGTTTATTTTTCTTGTAAAAATAGAAGTGGAGAGTGAGGCTTAGCATCGGACACCAATCCATCACCATGCACACGTAGGAGGCAGTGTTGGTCGGGCACTGGCAATGCAGTTATTATGGAACCTCAGTTAAGATTTAAATTACCTTAAATTTACTCATCCATGTCTTAAATTAAAAGATGTTTTTTTTGGACCCTTTACATGTTTTACGAACAGAACAAAGACTAGTAAATTTTAATTCTTTTAAACTTTTACAAATTATATATATTAATGCAAAACTCAAATTCTTTTAGAGTATGATAAATTTTAATTTTTTAAAAGTGGTTTTTGTTTGAGAATATATTAAAATAATATATATATATATTAAGATAATTATTTATACTTATATTTAAAATTAATATATAATTTTTTTAAAAGTACATCGCCGGGTCAGCCAACTCTGATAACTTCTGGAAAGGCGAGCTTTTCAACAGTTTGGTCATATTCCCTTCGGAGTTTCAAGTGTTCTTCCCATCCAATCTTGTTGTCTTAAAACTAAGTTTACTGTTGGATGTCTTTACTCTGATTCTCTTCCTTTATCAACATCAATCCAATTCCATTCCTTTCTTTATTCTCTTCTCATTCTCTACCCAAAACCCATAATTATTTTGTTCCCAAATGAATTGAAAACCATAAAGTGGCGAGTTTTCTTCTTTTCTATGGCTACTTGGACTCCTGTGTATCCAGCTGCTGTGCCTATCCCAGTTGATCTTTTTGTCTCCAAGAAACATCGTGGTCTTAATGGTGACTTGGGTTTTGCTGATTCTCTAGGAAATATTGTTTTCAAGGTCAATTTTGATAAGTCTTCAAAGTCATCATCCAAAAGGGTCCTTCTTGATGCATCAGGAAATCCTTTGATCACCGTGTTTCGTGATGGTGTGAGTTCATTTCTATGGATATTGAGATATATGTTTTGCTGTTTAAAGTTTCTAACTTTGACAATAAATCGATGATTGTAAATTAGCTGTGTTTGATTGTTGTAATTATCTAATCCAATCAAGTTGATTATTATAGCATTGAATTGCATGATTTTTTTGTGTTAGAGAATGCTGTGGTAGTGTGTGCTCAAGCTCTTGTTGAGTCTTTAAAAGACGGTAAAACAACCCACTTGCTGGGCTCCCCACACGGCCTACGTTCTCTTGAGTTCATGGCTATTACAAACTTATGATGATTTAGCTGAAAGAAATTGATGTGAGAATGAATTCAATTATTTTTTTCTGATTTTACTTGTGAGTTTTCCAGTATATTACCATTTCTTGCTCATTGGTCACTAGAGAATTTTTGATTTTTTTGGGGAGGATACTTGATTGATAATCAGAACATTTATTGAAGGAGTAAGCATTTGTTAATTGGCAAGAATGGATTGGTTTTTAGTGGTCAATGCTTCATGTTAGTGTGCTTTAATTGGTGCATGCATGATTATAATCTGAAATGTATTCAATATCTGCTACTGTTTATTGATAGAAAGTTGTTTTCAAGGAAGATGAATTATCTGCATCAATAGCTTATATGACGTGCAATGAGAAATGGGTAGCGTGTAGTTATTGTTTAAAGACAAGAGACAAGGATAGTGGAAATAAAGAGGAAATGTCCCCCAATATCTCCTATTTTGAAAGCATAGAAATTTACTCCAACATAACCAAACATATTTTTCTTTCTTCTGTATCTTTCCCTTCTGCTCCAGGACACTAATCAAACGCATCTCTATCTTATTATGACAGCTTCTTCTATATATGATTTGGACTTGTATGCCTGTACTTATTAACACCGGGACGTCATGAACATCATTTTAATGGTTTTGCATCCCTTATTTAAGAACAGGATCTTTTTGTTGGACTTCAAATTTGTTTTTCCGTTGATAAAGGATGATGCCTCATTAGTTAATTAGGTTATTGCTTCATTTCATTGGGTGCAGATTCTGTATGATTATCCTTCCATGGGTTTGAGGGAAGCTACCTGATTTATTTCTTGGTTGCAGAAAGGTTCTTGGCAAGGGTTTAAGGGTGGTGATAGTAGGGAGGACTTGATCTTCAGAGTGAATAGGACCGTGAAAAAGCTTACAAGAACTGAGCTTGAGGTCTTTCTTGTTGGAGAAATTTCAAGAGAGTCGACTCCTGACTTTAAGATGAAGGGTTTCGCCTTCCAAAGATCATGCACAATCTATAGAAGTGATTCCATTGTAGCCCAGGTATTATTAATAAGTTGCAATTGAGACAGGCTTGGAAAGAATATTGCCTTTTGAGGTGAAATGAACATTACCAATAATCTCTATATTTAGTTGGAAGAATACAAATCGTTTTGTTTTAATCTTTCTCTCTTCTATTTGAATAATCCTGATAAGCTGCGTCAGCCTTTCAAGTTAGCTTAATTTTGGATTATTCATGTACTTTGAATGGTTGCTTTAAACCCATTCTCTGTGCCTTCCTTTGCATTTGAATTATCTACCCCATACTTAGGAAGAGAATCACAGCAGTATCTATAACGTTCAATTTCAATACTCTAGTCATCAGGGTGCTCCGTGCTATTCATGTGCAAATATTATTCCGTTGCAATGGATTTTCTTCTTCTTTCCAATCTTAATGGATGCTTTTCCTAAACCATTCACTAAAGCAATCGTTGTTCAGTCCTGTGAAAATGGTTTTCTTCTGGTTATGGTCTATGTATAGCTCACCAGCCATGGATTCTGCTTAATTTTTTACATTGGAATTTCCTACTTTTCATGAACTTGGAAGTTCTAGTTATGATCACTGTTTTGTGATATCAAATAGAGATTCTAATATAAAATTTGGTTTGATGCAGACTAGTCTCATGTACAAGCTTCACCAGATTTATGCCGGGCGGAGTAAATTTCGACTAACCATATTTCCTGGATCTGTAGATCATTCCTTGATTGCATCTTTGATTGTAATTTTCTTATATGGACAATAACAATTTGACTCTGAGCATTTACACGAGAATGCATGTTATTTCTTTGAAATCACAGAAAAGATCATTTTTCCGACTTGTATGTGTACAACTCTCACTCTCAACTCTTTTCTAGTAGTAGCTAGAAAATACATCTTGTAAGAACTCAGTCTACAAAACTGGCAATCTTGTGCTACATGATCCCACATTGGTTGGACATGCGATACAATGGTCAAACCTAGTATGGGATCTGACTCACTTCGGTTATTGGGTTGCCAAGTTAATCCGTGAATCACCCGGTCAACCGGGGTTAATCATTTGTTCAAAAGGAGTTGTTCTAACTTTCTAATTTTTTTTCTTCATTATAGTGACTTGATCAAGTTTGATTAGGTCAGCTAGGTTGCAAGTTGATCAACTCTTATGGTCATTCATGGTGATGCTATGGCATCTTATTTCAGAAAATCCTACATTGGTCAAGTTTTGCTTCCATCCCGAGCTATGAAGCAACAAATACTGAAGTAATACAAGTATAGGGTCTTGTGGTTCTGGCTAGCTCAAAGAAAATGTCATTGTGATATTAAAACTATTTTTTTTTTAGCTTGATTCAAGGATTGGAGGAATTGTTTGCCCTAATTTCCTGTTTTTAATTGCTAGATCTCATATATGGAGTAAGCAATTTCACAACTCAGCATCCTTGAATTTTGTTAGTGTCTCAAAACAAAAAATAATAGGATATATAAGAGAAGAAAACATGTTTGGTTGAGATGAAAAAAAAGGAAATAAAATTATAAAATAAATTTATTTTTTTATATGATTTTAAGTTTTTTTTAAAAAAAAAATATAAAATATCATTATTATACTTGTATATATGTTATAATTATATATGCAATAAAACAATCATGGTTAGAAAGATTCATTGTGCCAACAATAACTATACTATAATTAAAAGCATTAATAATCAAACATTTTTAATTCACATAAATTTAATTAGTAATTAAATTGGCATGTATAATTCACAATCTCTAAAAGACTAATAATTCATTCTCTTTTTTTTGAAGGATGAATAACAAACAATTGAATTAATATGCTTTGAAGAAAAATAATATTTAATTTTACATGGTAGCATGTTTATATCAAATAAAATATTATAAGAAAAGAAATTTGTCATGATTTTTTTTTTAATTACTCTTAAGTCTTAAAAATTTCTTGTGGAAAAAGACACCACGCTCCCCCAAATCAGACTAGACGACTTGTCATCCAATGAGTTCCAAGAAACATGACATGTCGTTCAAATTCCTTGCCCTCCTTTCTCCTTCCGTGCTAGAAAAGTAGCTCCAGCTTCAAATTCAGAAAACACACACTGAACATCTCTCTCTCTACCCCCTCGAAACCATCCTTCTCCGGAGACGCGTCGTTTCAGCACAAATAGAGGGCGAAGAAAATGGGCAGAGAGAAAGGAGAAGCAGCAGCTAACAGAAGCAAGTCTCGCGCTTCCAGTAGCAGGTAATATTTTTTATATTAGATTTTAAAGAGAAATCAAGGTTTTTTTCTTCTTAATTAAATGGTAGTTTTGTGATTTTTTGATATAATTTTGCAGTCTCGCGGCGTCTCTAGTGTCGTCGAGTTCGGCGGCGGTAACGGTGGGGTTCGGTGGTTATATTGGCAGCTCTCGTTTTGATACAGATAATACTACCGCCTTTTTGGTATGCGTGCTTTATGCTTCTGCTGAAGTTGAATTAATTTGGCATTGGTTTTGTTTTAGTTCTTGTAATTAGTGATTATTTGTGCCTAAAAGATGTTAATTTAGGGATTTTCTTACAGAAGTTTAAGAAAGTTTGGTGCTTTAGGGACCTAAAGTGCTTTACGCCTGACAAAAGACCAGTTTTTGCCTTTTTAGATTAAAAGCACTGAAAAAGCTCTCACAAACGCAGGCTTTGTGATATAGATTGGTTTTGCTGGTGATTCTTGCATTTAGTGAAGCTGATAGTGATTATTTGTATACTTGATGTGTAAATGGAAGCTTGTTCCTTTAATGGTTTCTCGGCTTTTTTATTTTAATTTTTGTTGGGTTGTTTGTAGGATATAGATGGCGAAGTGGCACAACAATTAAAGCGAATAGGAAGGAAGGATCCTACAACAAAGGTAAGATATACCCCACTTTTTGTTAATAGAATAGAAGAAAAGTGAATATTTGATCATGCTTTGTGAATTACTGCATAGTAGTAGTAGAGGAAGCTTATTGTGATGTTTTTAATCTTTTGGACAGCTTAAAGCTTTGCAAACTCTATCTGCTCTGTTCAAGGAAAAGTCTGGAAAGGAATTAGTTCTGATTATTCCACAATGGGTATGATTTCTTTTCTTCCTTCTGGTTTTCTATTTCCTCTGTCTCACTCTTATATGTAGAAAACTTTATTCAGTTCACATTTTTTTGAATGTTATTTTGTATTTAGGGTTATGAATACAAGAAGCTGTTGTTGGACTATAATAGAGAAGTTCGACGAGCCACAAATGAGACCATGACAAATCTTGTTACAGCAGTTGGGTAAGGACATTTCTCATTCATAAGATACTTACTGGGGACTTTTGATTTTTCCTACTGTAAAATAAGAAATGTTTGAAAATATTAGTAAATGTATGGAATTCTGCACATCCTTTGTATTCTACCTTTTCTGATGCCATCATGATAGCAGATTGTTAGAATGTTTTAGATTCTTTTTAACATGATTGTGCAAGGGTGCATGATTCTTAGTCCATGCTAATAAGTTGCTCTGGATCTTATGCTTTTGCAGAAGAGATTTAGCTCCGTATCTGAAGTCTTTGATGGGACCATGGTGGTTTTCTCAATTTGATTCAATTCCTGAAGTTTCTTTAGCTGCAAAAAGATCATTAGAGGTTTGCTATCATTTCATTTAAGCTTTAGAAGATTGCCATTGTTTCTTTTGCTAGAAGTGGCAGATAAGGGAAACTGCCAATAAAATAGCAGACAGATGCTGAAAAAGCAGTTTGCAGTTGTGAATAACAATATTTTCATGCCCTATAAGAGAGGAAGAAACACACTGATAATTTATTTGATTAAGCCTGCTTAAATAGAGTTATTTTAATCAAGCTGGGTGACACTCCAGTCAATATTGTGGAAGAGTGATGGGGTAGACTTGTTATATAATGTGGGCCTGCATTCTGGTTCAATTTCACACAACTTTAATTATATTTGTCTGAAAAATCACTCTTTAGAATTTCTGATATTCATTTCTAAACCTTGCATCTTGAATATCTGCTTATACAATGTGTATATTCATTTTTTAAATTTGTGACATAGCGTATAGCGATGATAAAATTAGGGTTCTCAAGACCTAAGGATATATACCAAACTGTAGAGAAATCTATAGAAAATTGTCCCTTTTTTTTATTAATTCTGAACAATAGTCTTGATCTCCATAAAATAATCTAGATATTCCTATTTATATTATTACTAAAATCCTTTGTAGGAAAAGATTCCTAATTAATAGAATTCATCTAGCATTCTGATTCCTAAATAGCAAAATACTAATTAAATTAAAAGTCCTAAGCTAAGTGGGAAACAAACAATTAAAATCCAAAATAAACTAAGAAAATAATTAAAATAGAAAAACAATAACTTTATGTTTCATATTCGATGCATCTTGGTTTCTTCGCAGACTTCTTTTCAGGCTTGTCCTTGTCAATCTGATCCTTAAACTCTTGGGATAATTGTTCTATGTCATTTTGCATTGTGAATATATCTGATCATTCATTCAAAGAATAGGAATATCTGATTAGTGACATTTTGCATTTTGTCTAAGGATACTCATGGTTAGCAGAAAATAAATTGACTCTTACATTTTGCATCTGGTATTATTTTTTGACCATGATTACTCTTGTACAAATATTTTAGTCTTATTCCTTTCAAAAAAGATGTGTATGTTTAATTGGTACGTGCGAAGTGTTACTGGCTACTTCATAAACTTTTACTTCCATTTATTTATGGGGCACATTTCCTTAATGTATGGTAGCTCTTGTGAGCTTTTTGTAAGCAACTTATGTTTAAGCTTTTGTTTCTATTGACTTTGTTATGGTCTTAATGTAAATTGTGGTCAACAGGCAGCCTTCCCAGCTCAGGAAAAGAGATTAGATGCCTTAATTTTATGCACATCTGAGATATTTATGTATTTGGAAGAAAACCTGAAGCACACACCACAAAGTATGTCATCAGATAAAGTAACTGCATTGGATGAATTAGAAGAGATGCACCAGCAGGTATGCCACGATTCTTTGTTTCTATCCCTTTCTTTGATTGATCAACTATTTCTTCCACTACTTATTTGTTTTTTTTTCCCATTTCAATATGCTATTAAAGCATATCATCTGTAGCTGGAATGATGGAGAAAATGAACATAAAAAGACAAGAAAAATGTTTAAGGGCTTACTTCAATTACAGTAAATATTAAGTTTAAGCAAATCAGTTCATGTGCAGTAAAATGTGTGTATCTTGATCAAAATATTCTTGGACATTTCTTGAATATATAAAATCTGTTTAGAATGGAATTTGAGCTTTGACTAATTAAATTTCAATCATTTTATTTTTTATGTTGTCTTTGAAATGAAAGACCATTTGGTCAAAATCATATTTCTTTTTTTTTTCTTTCTAAAAGCTGGTGTGTTTTCTAAAACCTGATGTTTCTGTTCTCAAAATCAATACCTCAATTGTTGCTACTGGCTTTGCATTGCATGCCCTCTTTGGTGTTTTTGCTGTTTTTCCCACTAATGAATTTTTTGGTATTTTTTTTTTCTTTTGGGGTGATTTTAGGTGATCTCTTCGTCATTACTGGCATTGGCCACTCTTCTTGATGTTTTGGTCTGTATGCAATCTGAGAGACCTGGTTTTGAGAACATAACCTCAGAACCAAAACATGCTTCAAAGGCTAGGGAAACTGCTATTTCTTTTGGTGAAAAGTTGTTTTCTACTCAGAAATATTTTCTTGACTTTCTGAAGTCCAAAACCCCTGCAATCCGGTCAGCGACATATTCAGCATTAAAGAGTTTCATTAAAAATATTCCTGATGCTTTTAATGAAGGAAATATGAAAACTCTTGCAGCTGCAATACTTGGTGCTTTTCAGGAAAAGGATCCTACTTGTCATTCATCAATGTGGGATGCAATGTTATTATTTTCAAAAAGATTTCCTGACAGCTGGACTGCGTTCAATGTTCAGAAAACTGCAATAAATCGGCTGTGGCATTTTCTTAGAAATGGGTGCTTTGGATCTCAGCAGGTCTCTTATCCTGCTCTAGTTATATTGCTAGACATTCTGCCTCCAAAAGCAATATCTGGAGAAAAGTTTTTTATTGATTTTTTCCAAAACCTATGGGATGGAAGGAACCCATCCAATGCAACAAATCCTGATCGTCTAGCATTTTTTTATGCACTTAAAGAATGTTTTCTTTGGGGGCTATGTAATGCATCTAGGTGCGATTTTCTTAGCTGTTCTCATTACATTCTATCTCCAGTTTCATACAATTGCTGATGTCCAATGGTGGATCTGGTGTTCTTGTTTAGTATTTTTGGGTATTCATTTAGTTTTAAGGTATTCTACCTGTTTTGATGTCAGGATTTGTGATGATTCCGATTCCACTCATCATTTTCAAGTCAGTCTTGTTGACAATATTCTTGTGAAACTTCTGTGGCAAGAATACCTATTTTCTGTCAGCTTGAAGAATCAATATGGAGTAATCTCTGAAGCACCTGGGAATTCCTTGGAGCATGGAAATTTACCTTTTCACCATAAGGCAGTAGAACCACTGAAGATCAAGTATTCTAGGAGTTATTTTCAAGAGTTGGGAAAATGTATTGTGGAAATTCTGTCTGGCGTTTATTCACTGGAGCATGATTTGCTTTCTACTTTCTCTGTGGTTTTTAAGGAAAACTGCCTCCGGATGTTTCAGCCAATGGGAAACACAGAAAGTACTACTGAGAATGTAGAACAGGTCATTAAGTTCTTGTCACTACTGGAAAAGCATTCAGTGCGAAAAGGTGAAAATTGGCCCCTGGTTTATATAGTGGGACCAATGTTGGCAGAGTCTTTCCCGTTGATAAGATCTCTTGTAAGTTAATATCGCTTAACACAACCCTTAAAATGTTCAGCAAGAATTGTGTTTGTAGATTTTTATGATTTTTTTTTTCAATTTTGTTTCTGAAACCTCAGAAAGAGCTCATATCTTGTTTTTATGATGCCATCTTTCTCTTTCTTTCATATTGTTGTTTTATATCACACTCTCACTCAAATTTTTACTCTTAAATTTTCTTTTGATCTCAGGACACACCAGATGGTGTTAGACTTTTATCAGTTGCAGTTTCATTATTTGGTCCGCAAAAGATAGTCCAAGAACTTCACATCTACAATGAAGCAAATTCCTCCTATCCTGACCACAAAGACAAAGAATTGCGACCAGAGCTTTTCATGCAAGTGTTTGAAGGAACATTTGTTCCTTGGTGTTTGCTTGAATATAATTCCTCCACCAGTGCTCGACTTGATCTATTGCTTGCATTGCTCAATGATGAATATTTCTCTGCGCAATGGCAGATGATCCTTTCATATGCAATTAACCAAGAAAAATCTCAATCTGAGCCTGGACCACAGGATGTTCATTACTTAGATCTGTTGGCAATGCTTTTAGAAAAAGCGAGAACTGAAATTGCAAAGAGGAAGATGAATAATGATTTCATTCACCAGTTCTGGTCCACACCAGACGAGTGGCAACCTGAGCTTCTGGAATCAGCTGCAGTTGCTGTTGCCTGTTCCCCTTCTCCCCATGTGACTTCTGCTCAATTTTTGTGGTAAGTGAGCAGATTCTCACTATAATACATTATTCTGTATAATTGAACACTAAAAACAATGATTACCATGGTAGTAAAAATCATCATATTTATGCTGAATAGTTAATTAAACATCATGTTCTAATTGGTTGGCATATTTATCTAAAAGCTGGCTGGCTTCTGCGTTTCTGATCTGCAAAGATAGACATACTTTGAATGTGTTCCCTAAATATGAGTCTGCATTTTCAGTACCAGAGGAGCATAAATTGCAAAATCTGAGTCTTTATTTCTGCTAACTCAATTCCATGACTTATCTTACATGTCTTATCTGCAGTGCGGTCCTTGGTGGCTCAAGCAAAGATAACTGTACATCATTCGTGTCCAAAAATGCAATGATTCTGATATTTACAAAAGTTTTCAAAAAGTTGGTTGCTTTTGGTCTCGAATCCTCTTTCAGTGTAGTGAGAGATTCATGTGCTTTATTAGTTGGTGGATCAACCACTTTCAATGTGGAAAATGAAAGTTCCATAAACAAAATTGAGACAGCTCAGTTTGCTCTGAAAGTACTTGGTGGCAGCTTCTTTTGCCTGAATACAGTCAGCAATGAAATTGAGCTGGTTTCAGGTATTTTGACTTTGGTATTTATCATAGGCTGGGAGAATAGCTTGGATACATTGGAAGAAGATGTCCTTAATGATGAATCAAAGGAAAAAATCAAGGGTAGGTTGAGATTTGATGAATCTTTGAATGGTTTCTGTTCCAAGATGAATGATGAATTTTGGAAAAGCCTTGGCATTGACAATAGAAAGAGATTGGGAAGTAATTTGGTTCACTTTATTAGGTCTGTCATATTCAAGGAAGATAAACTTGGTGCTAATAAGATAACTGCTCTGTGTTTTTCATGGGTTCTTGAAGTTCTTGAATGTCTCTGCCATGATCATTATGAGGAACAAAATCTGTTAGACCAGCTTCTCAGCAAGAATGATACTTGGCCAGTTTGGATCATTCCAGATTTTAGTACTCCAAAAGGATTGGTTAGCTTAAATGCTGGAGCAGTCTCTGTTGATGTCTATGTGAGTTGCATTTTGATCATTTTTCTTGCTCACTTGTTGCAACAAGGATTGTTATTCTTTGTTACTTTTTTGTGATCATTTTTGTTCCTTGTTTGATTCTTTCTTTTATATTTCATTTTATTTTTGTTTCCAATTCTTTAATACACTTAAATGAGACAAGCCTGTTGGGTTTAAGAATATTAGATTTTTTTTTTTCTCATTTGAAAGCCTCTAGCCTTTGGTTCTATTGATTGGTTCTTGTCAGAGGTTCCTTTTAACTTGGTCCTTTAATCCAAATTTGTCATAATGCCATGTTTGCTTCTTCATTTTTTAACTTTCTTTTTTCCTTCTTGGCCGTGTAAGAAGTGTGCATTTGGCTGTATTATTATTTTCCACCCTACATGTTTAACTGCTTTTCTATCATGTTTAGCAGTATGCATTTTTCTGAGTTATCTTATCTTCATTGCTTGGTAGCCTGTAGTTAGTATGCTTTTTTGTCTTATAGTTTCTAAAGTTTCTTCTTCTTCCATTTATTTTCAAAATCGGTTTAAATTTTAGGTGGTCTTTAGGCCTGTATGGAAAGCCGTTTTACATGGTTATAGTTTTATATAATAAAAAACAGCTCATCATTTACATAATTTGAGAGAATAATTATGTGTATGTGTGAATGCTGTTTTGGTTGATTCTGGAATTGAAATCAAGTATCTTTCTGTCTGAAAGATTTATGTACAATCTTCTAAGCAGTCATCTTCAATATATGATTTGTTGCATTGTCTTATCCTCTTAACTCATATAAATCATTACAACTGATGAATTACTATCAAATGCCAAGTGCAGGCCACTGGGAATCTCAAATTTGTTTCTTTAGTTGACAAGCTTATCTTGAAAATTGGGATCAATAGAGTTATAGCAGGCTATGTTGAAAATACTCTTTCACCTCCCCTGAAGGAAACAACTAAAGAAGAGATTACTTCTCGAGCCTGGCTTGCTGCTGAAATATTATGCACATGGAAATGGCCAGGAGGTAGTGCTGTAGCTTCTTTCTTGCCTCTTCTGAGTGCAGGTTGCCGGAGTGGAAATTATCCCGTACAGGAAAGCCTTTTAGATTCCATCTTCAACATCTTACTTGATGGTGCTCTTGTTCATGGAGAAAGTGGCACTCATAGTTCATTTAACCTATGGCCTGCTTTTGGTGATGAATTGGAAAAGGTCGAAGAACCATTCTTGAGAGCTCTTTTATCTTTATTGGTCAATATGTTCAAAGAAAATTTATGGGAAGGAGACAAAGCTATAAGACTCTTTGATCTACTCACACATAAGCTTTTTATTGGTGAAGCAGTAAACCAAAATTGTTTGAAGATTCTGCCTGCAATTGTTAGTGTTCTTGTGCGTCCATTATGTCTGAGAAGCATCGAATCAGAGGAATCTAGCAGTGATTATCAAGTTGCTTCTATGGGTGAAAAACGAATGCAGGATACTGTTAAAGAATGGCTACGAAGGATTTTATCGTTCCCACCCCTAGCTACATGGCAGACAGGGCAAGGTACATACATGCTTATTTAAAAATAAAAGGTTTTGTTCATTTATAGTGTGGTATCATTGTTAGAACTGAATTAGGATCATGTGTCACTGTTGGTACTGAACCAACACTCATCCTTGCTACTGATGGTCATTCTCCTTTTCTTTTGGTTGGTGTATATGCCACTCAGTGACATTGAGGAAGATTTAATTTGCAAAACACTTGAAATATCCAGGAGCATGGAATGTTGATGAACCATTAGTGTGGCTAAATGTAGAAACACTCCCTGCAATATAATTCATTGATCTGACACCCTGTCAATATTGAATTGTTTGATTTCAACCTCAGTGATATTAGGATATTTTGGTTATGTTATAACCTATCCATACCACAGGGCTCAGAATCAAATAAAATTGTAGGCCTGTACTACAAGGGGTGTTTTACTGTCTAGCCATTATATTTTCAATTCAAGTGGATCCATTTATTAAATATTTCCTTGAATTAAAAAATGAAATTTTCGCTACTAACTTCTTTCTCAATCTTAGATATGGAAGAATGGTTCCAACTGGTTATTGTTTGCTATCCTCTAAGTGCAATGAATGATACAAAATCATTGAAGCTGGTGAGGGAAATAAGTCCGGAGGAGAGGATACTCATACTTGATGTATTCAGAAAGCAGAGACTTGGAGTTAGTGCATTAGTAGCCTCAAATCAACTACCACTGTTCCGAATATTGTTATCAAAGTTAATGGTTCTTTCTGTTGGTTATTGCTGGACTGAATTTACTGAAGAAGATTGGGAGTTTTTCTTCTCAAATTTGAGGTCTTGGATTCAGTCAGCAGTTGTGATCATGGAGGAAGTCACGGAAAATGTGAATGATCTTATCACCAACAGCTCTACTTCTGAAAATTTTGATGTTTTGAAGAACCTTGAGAAGATTGTTTTGATCCCAGACCCTTATCCTATAACTGTTGCTATTAATGCCTTGGCATCCTTCTCTTTATTTTGTGCTATTTTGGAACTCCAACAACCTGCTGATGATACCCCCCTGATAACAGAAAGATGGGATTCTACCAGAGATAGAATCCTAGAAGGTATTCTTCGGTTGTTCTTTTGTACAGGCATTGCGGAGTCCATAGCAAGTTCCTACAGTGTTGA
This sequence comes from Salix exigua, assembly GCA_032356905.1. Taxonomy (NCBI): domain Eukaryota; kingdom Viridiplantae; phylum Streptophyta; class Magnoliopsida; order Malpighiales; family Salicaceae; genus Salix; species Salix exigua. The sequence continues at coordinate 19,057,393 of CM063606.1, read as the reverse complement.
AGCTGCATCCATTGTAGCAGCAACCCGGTTTAATAATCCGTGCTTCTGGGAGTTGGTGGCCTCAAATGTGGTTAAATCATCGCAACACGCTAGAGACCGAGCAGTGAAATCAGTTGAATTTTGGGGGTTAAGCAAAGGGCCGATTAGCTCTTTGTATGCTATCCTGTTCTCCTCTACTCCATTTCCTCCATTGCAATTTGCTACTTATGTAATTCTCTCAACTGCACCTATTTCACAGTTAGCTATTCTTGAAGAAGACGCCACATGTTCCTTGGATGGCGAGACTAGTGGTGACCGCAATTCAGGTGATCTTGAATTGTCATCAGAAAGAAACATACATTTGAAGGAGGAATTATCTCTTATGATTGAAAAGCTACCTGATGAAGCTTCTGAAGTCGATTTAATATCACAAGAACGGGTAAAGTTTCTTGATTGCCATGTTTTGTTTGTTTTCTTGTTTGAATTTAAATGTCTGCAGAAGCTAATGATGAGGACAGGAAAGAAAAACTAAGGTCCCTTTCAGTTTAGCTTCTTGCTGCAGGTAGAGTATTGAGAAGTTCCTAACTAAAATTACCTAATAACACCAAAAAACTTAAAATGATCAAATGGAAATGTGTGATCAAATAATAGTCTTAGAAGGTTTGCTTGGTTTTCCACTAGCTAATATTGTCAAGTTTGCAGGTAAACGTGTTCCTTGCCTGGTCTTTGTTGCTCTCACATTTATGGTCATTATCTTCATCGTCATCTGCAAGGGAGCAGTTAGTCCAGTATGTGCAAGATTCTGCTAATTCATTGATATTAGATTGCCTTTTCCAGCATATTCCTCTGGAATTGTGTCTGGCACATAATCTTAAGAAGAAAGATTTGGAGCTTCCTGCAGACATTTCAGAGGCTGCTAGTGCAGTAAAAACTGCCATCACAACAGGGTCACTATTGTTTTCCATTGAAACACTGTGGCCAATTGAACCCAAGAAAATGACTTCACTTGCTGGAGCTTTGTTTGGACTGATGCTTCGCATTCTTCCTGCTTATGTTCGAGGATGGTTTACTGACTTGCGTGATCGCACTACATCATCTCTTATTGAATCATTTACAAGAACATGGTGCAGTCCTCCTCTTATTGTGAACGAACTGTCTCAGGTGATAGTTTGAATTCTCAGTAACAATCTTTTTATTTAATGGAGAGTTGAAGCTATTCAGTTTCACTCCAAGTGTTTTTTTGAATTGCTTGGGTAAAAGGATAAAACAAAAGGTTCATTTTAGATAAAGAATTGCTTGGGTAGAAGGATAAATTAAAAGGTTCATATTAGATAGCTTCAAAGTCTGGCAGTCTACTCTAATTTATTATCGCTTTGATCTAATATATATTATTTTCAATGCAGATAAAGAAAGCCAATTTTGCAGATGAGAATTTTTCAGTCAGTGTGAGCAAATCAGCAAATGAAGTCGTTGCTACATATATGAAGGATGAAACAGGAATGGACCTAGTTATTCGTCTTCCTCCATCTTATCCATTACGCCCTGTGGATGTCGAATGTATGCGAAGTCTGGGAATCAGTGAGGTGAAGCAGAGGAAATGGTTGATGTCAATGATGTTGTTTGTTCGCAATCAGGTAAATGCAAGGATGTTATTTTTATTTCCTGTTACTGCCACAGAGATACTTTATAAGCTGCTATGGTGCATTTCTTATGGGTGGTTTAGAAATCTGTGTATTTCTTATGCAGACCAGAAACTCGAGTTCTTGAAGCTAAGTTTAAATGTTAGAAATACTAGGCATATATTACAACCTTTATTATGAACCATCTCCATTTATGGTCTTAAAAGAGGAAAGTAACAGAAATGGGAAAAGATAATAATTGTTGTTTTTCAATAAACGGTGATATCATTAATTTAAAGACATTTTAGGTGATCAAGTTGATTCTTATTTGTGATTCAGAATGGAGCTTTAGCAGAAGCTATACAGACATGGAAAAGCAATTTCGACAAGGAATTTGAAGGTGTCGAGGAGTGCCCGATATGTTATAGCGTCATTCATACAACCAACCACAGCCTTCCTCGACTTGCTTGCCGAACTTGCAAGCACAAGTTCCATTCTGCTTGCCTCTACAAGTGGTTCTCAACCTCTCACAAATCATCATGTCCACTGTGCCAGTCTCCATTCTGACCTTGACATCAATTTTGAGCTATAGATCTTGTGGAAATTCCCTTCCTGACATTGACTACTATTATCAATAAGTTCAGAGTACACACAATGCCCGGGGCAAAAATTTTAATCCCTTTTCAAATGCAAGCTTCGTAGGCAAGAACAATCAAGTTCTCTTACTATTAATCTCTATTTTCATTTTTGGTGCAATACAGCAAGAGAAGAATGTGTAGAAAAAATCATGGCTGCTTGATTACTGTACATTTTTGTGAAATACTCTGACACCATCAAATAGATAATCCTGAAGCGGTGTATACAGTTCGTTTTCTGTATCAATTTCCCAGGAATTTTGTCATAAGTACAGAGCTATTAATATACATTTCAATGTTTACTCAATTAGGTTTTGCTTGTGTTTGGTTCAAGACAGAAACGTGGATGAGAAGGTAAATTATATCTGGATGGAATTCATTTACTTTCAAATCAAAATAGGAACTCTTTTATAACCAAACACTGTTTAAGTGAACATGAAGTCCAAAACCAAGAACCCTTTCTTTTTTGACGATGATCCAAGAGAAAGCCACTTGAAAATAACAAAGTAGAAATCATCCGGCTTGTTCTTCGTTATCGAAAGAATCCAGCTTAGTTGAATGAGAGAGCCAGCGTGCTACATCGTTTTGGTAGTAATTACCTGCAAAAGATGCACACCGTTATGAAGTGCACATTCACTGAGCTCCAACCAGCGGTCCAGAGTTTGATATATTGATAATCTAGGATCAAATCTCAAGATGTCCAAGGTGGAAGAAAACAAAATCTCAAGGGCCAAATCCTCGAGTACTGTATAAGGTTGATCAAACACACATATTAAATTAATTGAATAAAAAAATAAAAAAAATATTATGCAAGGTTATACATATTAAAAATATTATCTGAAAAAAATTATTTCTTTATTTTCAAAAATAAACTCCACAATTACAAAAGATGAATAAGAAAAATCTCTTCAAACATAAAATGCATAACAAAAAAATATCTGTAATTTAAAAAGGCCCTCTAAGAAAAATAAAATATAGATGAGGTATTAATCTAAATATAAATAAAACCTAATATTTGAAAAAAATAATCAAAAGAAGGTTTAATTAAAAGGAAAATAAAACAAAAGCTAGGTATAATTGGGCGCAACAAGCCAAATACACAATTTGAGTAAGCTTTTAATCACTTACTAACACTTTATAAGTATATAAGACATTATCTTATCTAATTAAGTCGGTGTTTTACCTAAAGCAAATGAATTATACCATTGTTCAACAGGAACTTTCAGGGTTAATCAAGAGATGGATGTATAATCAAACAACTAATTAACATAAGTTAAGATAAACTAAACCCAAAAGAAAAAAAAAAGTGATTAAGACTTGGTAATTTAGTTCAAGTCATAGAGTCGATAGCTTATGCATTTCTAACTCACATGGCTTATCAAAACATGGATCCTTTTCGCGCGCGCGTGTGTATACATTTTGGTCAATCCAAAGATTGACATTACCTAGCATTATTCATTCAAACAAATTTTGAAAGACTAATTGTGGTGATGGAGATGGACTCGCAAGTGCTCACCACTTGTAAATATCAAGAGAAATGGTAATCAAGAGTAGTTAATTGTATATTGCATGACTTTTGAATCAGCTCATTAATTATAATTTGTGCGCGCGCTCTTCTTTAGATTCCTAGCTAATGCCCTCTCAAATAATCTTGCCAATATTGTATAATTATTTTTAATATTCTAGAAAATGTTGATTTAAGGGTTCACACTAAAAGAGAGAGGATATTAAATTATAGCAGCACTCAAGATTTAGCTACTACGGACTACAATAAAGTTTCAATAACACATGGCTATGAGAATTGAGAAGATCCTAGGGCTGTGGCCATAACCTTGGGATCAAAACCAGTGACTCGGAAATAGCCGAAAGGTGACTAATCTCTCTCAACCTTTTTGAAAGATTAGTGTAAAAAACTCCAATTAACAATATTTTCAAACCCAAACCGCCCATTATTGGAAAGCTTGTAAAGATGGTGGGCTCACATTTATAGCACCATGCATAACCAAAGAAAATAAATTTAATTATAGGTCATGCATGTCATTGTCAAATTTCTTTCAGTGTTATGTGTGAGGCACACCAGTGAAAGCTCGACACCTGGTCCACTGTCAAAGAATTAAGAGATGCTGGCCCTTTTGGTTGAGCCTCTTGGACAGATTATATTTGTGGCTAATTAAATACTGGTTTGAAATGTAGAGCAAGTCGGTGGATGTTAAAAAGTTATGGCATGCATGTTTGTTTAAGGGTCAGTTAGCATGATATGATGAGCAAGTCTGAGTTCAAGTTAGAACACGTATTTTTTATAAAAATTAAAGATAGTTGAAGTTTTATTAGCTCACATGCATCGACAAAATATATTTTTCAAAAAATAAAATTTCCTCAAATAAAAAAAAATTGTTTAGGCTATATATATGTCATTGTCCAATATATTATCTTTGAACATTTTGGCGTCTTCTCATTCTAGTTTACCTAATATGCTAGGTAAGAGTTGCTTACATAGGTCTCCAATTCTTTGCATCCACTACATCGTGACATAGATAAATCTTAGATAGCATCTGAACTAAATTGTTTTCTTTGATCTTTTTCAAGTCCCAAGGTCTTCTCCATCAAGATAACACCCATTCCCAATTGATACCATTCCATATTCCCATATCTGAAATCATGGCATTCAGATCTTCATACACAACATGTAAACTATGATTACAAGGGTAGAATCTATTAACTATTTTCAAGTCCAAAAGGGAATTTGAGTTTCATTCCCAACAAAAACTAAAATTGATTTTTTTTTCAAGGTGAAAGCAATCATAAATACCATTTTAAATAGTTGAAAGAGTTATTAATAAAAAGATCTCCAAGTTGTTAAAACATCATTGATGTATCTCCATAACCATTCAAGCAGCATTGTCTTGCCTATATTAAGAGTTTATATCAATCTGATAAAAATATAATTGGAGCAGAGTTGTTGTTTGAGAAGATACATTAACTCCTGAATAAAGCACACTCTCCATTGATTTTCCAAAATAAAATAAATTTTAAGCCTTCTACAACATCATTAAACTTTGTGAACTTATTAGTGCCTTTAATCTTCAAGTTTTAGATAATCTTATGAACAATTATTAATCTCTTAATTTCCGCATCTCAAATGTCTTGAGAAATTTTGAAATCAGCCAAGAAAATCTCCTTTCCAATAAGTGGACATTCTAAGAGTTGCGTAACGTGCTTGCATGGAATTAAATTTATGATCTCTTGAAAGATATCAGTAATCCAAAAATCCCATTAGAACTTTAATTTAGGTCAGAAATTGACACCTCACATACATCCTCGGGATTGTACATACAGCGAACAAACACTTCTCTTCTTCATTCATTTAACCCAGTTTCTTGTACAAGATTTGATTTATTCGTAGACAAAAAAGTATATTATCTGTTTAGGGTTCATCATCATGAACTAGACAAATTGATTTGGTTCAGGATTTGTATATAATATTATGCTTTCGCACGAGGGACTCTATAAAAACATATATGTTCACATGGCTTTGATTTCCACGTACGGTTCTCAACCATCCAAGATTTTTTAGCATGAGGAGACCCATTAAATATTTAAAAAAGGTGTTGTATATAACATATTTTTGTGTTAATTAATCATGAAATCAACTTCAAACTTCATATATAAATAGATCGGATCATCACGGAGTTTGATAAAATCAAGAATTGCTACATGTTGTCTATGAGTCCAGAAAGAAGTATATGCATCGAAGCAAATCTTTCCTTGTATCGATTTATCAAGAAATTACTCGGTGCTTCAAGATCTAGATTTCTTTAATAATCCATAAATAATTTTATGTGAATTTCATATTTACATTATAAATAATAATAACTAGTGACATGCCTAATAACTTCTTCAATTTAAGAGCTAAAATGATATATACAATTAAAAATAAACTTTAAATTAATAATTGAGCAATCATTAGCCATATAAAATTCTCTCACTTAACATGCAAATTAATAATTTAATATTGGCCTCAAAATAATGTTACCTAAAGCTTGACTTAGTAGGTGCTTGACTCATCACCACCTACGCAACTCAAACCGTCCACAACCCCTTCACATTCGTTATAAAGCCATCCCCATATCTCCCTTCAAATCTCAAATCCAAAACCGGCAAAATCAAAACACAAATCACCCTCTCTTTTCTTCCTCCAAGACCACATCTCTTTGCAGCTTAAACTGGCGACCAATCAAGCAAGCCTGGACGAGATAGAGGAAGAGCATAACAAGAAGGTGGCGATAGCCCTATACGAAGCCCTGGGTAACAAAGACATCAGAGCAGCATACCGCTTGCTAGCACCTGACCTAGAATGGTGGTTCCATGGCCCACCAATCCACCAAAAACATTTGACGAGCTTTCTCACAAACCAATCAACATCACCATCTTCATCAACAAGACCAAGCAAATCCTTCATTTTTCACCCTATCTCAAATATTGTTGCCTTTGGATCGATGGTACTTGTTGAAGGGTTTAATAAAGATTGGAATGTTTCATGGGTTCATGCATGGACTGTCACAAATGGGATTATCACTCAAGTTAAGGAATACTTCAATACTTCTGTCACTGTCACCCGTTTTGGAGATGAAGGATCAATAGCGTCATCACCGGGTATTACTTCTCAGCCTAGAGCTAGTTGCCAAAGCGTTTGGCAAAGCAAGGTCTCTGATAATAAGTCTGTGCCTGGCCTTGTTTTGGCTCTCTAATGAATGGCTAGATTATGAAAATGGTCATGTGGACTTTGTCATTCTAAATCAATCAGTGTATCTTAATAAATTAAGGTACTAATCATTGTTCATGGTATGTGTCACAATGTGGCTTGTATATCTTGATGGGGTTAGAACTGTTGTAATATCACTTGTTTAATCTACTTAATGTGAGACTTTGAACATGGCACACACTAAAGATTTGTGTATTATTCCTTTATTAAGAGTAATGAAGGTTGGGAGTTTTTTTATATAATTATGGTACTTGATTCTGTGTATATTAATTAATTCTATTATTTTCTTTGTGTATTCCACTTGTTTAAGATATTAGGTGAGAGTGCATATTCTACCATTTTTTTATTTTTGTATTCCACTTGTTTGGGATCAGAACTCGGAGCCCGTGAGTTCTCTATGCATTAGTACATGTTCTGAACCGGTCCTTCAAGACCATTGCAACCGATGTCTAGAGTATGTAGGCTACACAAGAGCTTTCGAAAGAACTTTGGAATCCTTCGAAAATGATTAAAAGATAGATTAGGACTCTTGAGAAAAATCAAGTTTCTGATAGCATCAGGAATGGATCCTTCTAATAGGTTATCAGCAAGGTCAGGATAGATTGAAGAAGTAACATGGCTAAAAGAAAGATCAAGGATAGATAGAGATTTAGAAGAACTGTTAAATGAAAGAAAGGGAGGAGTTATATTTGGCAGACTACACCCATTTCATTGTTTGCTAACCCCTTGAAGCCAGTCATTGGCCTTACTCAGGTTAGTCAAACTCAGGTCCAGATATTCTGAAGAAGAAAGATCTGGGTAGTCAAACTCAGGTTAGTCAAACTCAGGTCCAGATACTCAGGGTAGTCGTGGGAGTGTAGCATGATGTCAAAAAAACTTTGAGATTTGTTCAAGAGATTTTAAGTTCGAGTCAAATCATGTATCTCTTGTAAGAGCTTGGGATAGTCGGGGTTTTACTCGCTCACTTGGACATACAAAGTACGCTTTCCGAAGGGTGGGGTTTTCTCGAATTCAAAAAAAAATATACAAAAGATTTTGAGTTCGAGTCAAATCATGTATTTCTTGTAAGATTCTAGGATAGTCGGAGTTTTACTTGCTTACTTTCACCTACAAAATATGCTTTCTAGGGGGTGGGGTTTCCTCGAATTCAAATAAAAAAAAAAAAATGGGATACTCAATTAAGGCTTTCAAAAATAAACAAAACATTTAAGGCCAAGATCAGGAGTTTGTAATCTTGAAAGATTCCCAAGCTGACATGTAAGAATCGTGGAAAATAATTTATTGTAGAGACTCAGCTATCTTATTAAGGGTCGGTGAGCTGATTACTAGCAAGATCCAAGTAAATTCAAATGTTGCAACTCAATTAATACATTGTTGATGATACCTTTCAGAGAGTGTAATCATCTTCTCCAGCATGAAGATCAAGAGATCACTACTCCTCCATGAAATATAATTTTTACTATTTTCCGATATCAAACCTTTGTAATAATCAATGAATAATACTCATAGGGTTCTTATGCAAGTTTACATGACAAGAAAAAACAGATAAAGAAGTTGAATCCACACTTTCTTATGCAATAATGTTAGTGTAAACTCAAATCTGCAAAAGTCAAGAAAGACAACCACCGGTAACCATCGGCTATGGCCACCACCAACCATTAACTACGACCATAGACTACGGCTACCGACTGCAACCGCCAACTTCACTCTTAAAAATCCATTTTATAAAGCTTTCATTTTGTGTGCAAATAGAAAGAGGTGAATAATAGTGGGAGATAACCGAGAGAAACACTAGAAAGGGAAAAGAGAGATTTGACAAATTGTTCAAGCTTTACCACTCTGTGTTATTGATATCAAACATTGTGTTTTATCTCCTCTGAGTGTTTCAAAGCCACCACCAGTGGCTTTTCCCGCCAATAATTAATACCATGATAATTAGATCAACAAGATGAATACAAGTGTATATAATTCCCTCGAATTCCTAATACAACAACCTTATTCTTATAGTAACTGAAGTTTAGATTGAAATTGGAATTTATTATATTAACTAGTTTTCATTCATTTGAACAATATATTATATTTTTATTTCTTTATATTAAATTATAATATAAAAAATGAATTTTTAAATGGCCAAAAAATGAAAACACATATAAACTGAACCGGCCAGAATTAGAATAAGTTTCCGCTTAACATTACCCTATTCTCTAGTTGCTTTTTAAGAAAACCTTTTCTCAACAAAATTGATAAAAATAAAATTGATAAGAAAATAGTTAAAATAAAAATAAAATTTAATTTTTAAAATAGTTATATTGATACTTTTACCCTGATTCTTATGAATCAAAATTATAAATTATTAAAATATTAGTTTAAATTCTTATAAATTCAATAAACTAATTATAAAATCTACGTTCAATCATTTTTTTTCTTTGATTTAAATAACAAAAGGTATCTCAAATTACCTTCAGCGTACCGTGAGATATTCCAAAGTTAGATTTGAGTTACTTGTCATTATTGTTTGGAATGGATAGATTTTTTATATAATAAATGGATTTAATAAGTATTTGAATAAAATCCAAGATAATATTTATGATTTCAACCATATTCAGCACGCACACATGTATAATTTCATTTTTTTTCCATTATATATAATTTTAATAATTATTTTTTTCTACATATGCTAGCCTAAATTATTACAATTAAGAAATATGAATTTTTATTATAAAAAAATGGATGGGTAATGGATATCTAACATGTGATAGCGTGAGCATTCAAAATTCAAAAATGATAAATAATACATGTAAGTCATGGTTATTTTTTTTATTTAAATATGATTATCATTTACCATTTAAATTAAGGTGAGATGCAATCTTGGACTTAATTTAAGGGTTTTTGCACAATCAGGGACTAAATCAGATGGCTTGGGTTATATTGATATTTTTACCCCATCCACTTAAATTAAACTGATCGAATGATTCTCTCTCTCTCTCTCTTGTGCAAACTGATATTGAGTTCTTAGAAATAAACCATAAAAAAATTATGAATGAATCAAATTGAAAAAAAATCAGATGGTGATAGATTCGAATTCCTTCTCTGGAACAGTCAACAATTTATTCAATTATTTATATTTATAAATTATATATAAAAAAAGAATACTCTTGTGAATTCTCTGGAAATAAGTGTTGTGGTGGTTGAAACGATAAATCTGCCTTTGCAATAATTTTTTATATATTTATTGTAATATCAATCACGTGTTGATCATGTAATGGAATAACAATTTCTATTTGTCTCAGAGCTTTTCCAACTGGGACCGGACCGTCTGCGCACTGCTCGGTATTAATTATGATCCCAATATATATGCTTTATGTAATGTATTTTGATTCGACTCTCTGTATCTTAAAAGAAATTTTTTCTCTTAAATGGAGTCGACCATTTAAGAATCACTTATATTTTTTCAGGGTCCATCCAGTACAATCATGGATTAATTTAGGTCATTGTTTGAGATACCACGTGATTTATATAAAAAAAACTCATGCATACGACCGACACCAAATGACACTATGAGTTATTACAATATTCACAGGTAATCATTTCCTGAGTTAGATTTAAATTGAGATTATACTATGATTTTATCTACAACAGTAAAAGTATTTGCCCCCATCACCACGATCCAAATACTTCAACAGATAATTCAATCGGACGATGTATATTTACGGATGTTTACATAGTCAATATGAACTGATGAGTCTAGGAATTCATCGTGATCTTTATCAGGTTTGCGTAACCCGTAAAAAAAAATGATGAAAAGCTATGTATGGCGCTGCAATCTGAACAGGGACCAGTTCAATAGAGGAAAGCAGGAAATCCCTTCTCCTCTTTTTTTTTTTCTTTTATACCATTTGTGGCTCTACATGAATTAGTGGGCGCCAGCATTGTTTGGATGAACCAAATTAGGTCATTATTAAGTTGTAACAACAATATTAAACAATTAATGATAATTAATCTATGTCGGCCAAAAACAAATAACTAAGATAACTTAAAAAAAACGAAGGGCCCAGAAATACATTAGCCTTTAGAATAAAAAAATATATGAAAACCTAAGCACTATCTAGGGTTTGTACTTTGTACTTTAATTTGGTGGGTATCGCATTATTTAGTGACATAATGTTCCAGCTAAATGGTTCTCACAATAATAATAATAATAATAATACCTTGAAAACACATCAACGGCAAGTAAGAAGATGGTGTATTAATTACAAGTGTGTGCTAATTATATTTAATTCGCAACCATCTGCAATTTTCTCTGTCAGTTCTTTAGTTAAGCAACACAAACTTTTTTTTGAAAAGAATTTCGTTATATTCAAAGAGGGAGAATGTACACAGAATAGGAGGGCATACCCCTTTTAACCTTAGTACGGAGGCCTGAGCCTAAAGCTTGACAGAGTAAGAGAAAAATGGAAAAAACCTTAAAGGATAATTCCTTGAAAAGAAGGAGCCTTCACAGGTTCCATATGGCCCAAATTCTATAATTTACAAGGTCTGCAATATCAGTATTCATAAGGTACGCCCTTATCAGTTGGATTATGACATTGCTAAGCACCTGGAGAGAACAGTGCACCCTTTTGAAGGTTCTATCATTTCGATCTATCCATTAGTATATTGTAACTGTCAAAATAGTTTTTGCAATGTGATTGTCGTAGTTGCCATTGCCTTCGAAGGCATGTCTTGCCCAGAGAAGGAGCTGCGACCTTTGCATTTGATGTCAATGGATCTGCCCCTACGCCAAAACGGTGTCCAAAATCGATTTGGAGTATAGGCATTGAAAGAAGAGGTGGGTGTTTCGCTATTGGTTAAGCAACACAAACAGCTTCACTCATTGGTTTATTTCGCTATTTATCTTTTTAAACACATAATAAATAAAGAATTTATATAAGACTAATTCTATAAAGATCGTTTTACTAGACTAAACAGTTTCTATGTTTCTTTATTAATATAAAGTTCTTATACAATAAACATTTGACCTCATTTTAATACTATATAATTCGAAAATCAAAGTAGGGGATGGAATTTTTAATAGACAATAAGTTAAACACATATGCCATGTTAGATTAGGTAATGAGTAACTTCTTAAAAGAGCGACCAATCTTGACTATTGTGATTGTTACATCATAAAAGTACGTGGCTCACCCGTTCCGGTTAATTTTATTTAAATTTATAAGAGACTTATGATTCACATTCATGGAAAAAAGGGGCGATCACTTCTAACACCAACCAATATTGTTTAATAGGATAATTACTTGGTTCAAATTCCTTTCAAGTTATGTGACAATTCTTTGACGAGTGTCATTGAAGAACTATTGAATATCATTACAAGAAATTAGCTAATTTATATAGATAGATGGACATTTCTTGTCACCAATTATTGATGAAAATTACATTACAATACCGATAAAAAATATTATCGGTAAAACAGTTAATTCTGGTAGTATATGTATATTGATATAAATTATGTTTCATGTGATTTTTTAATTAAATATTATCATTTTGACCAATTGAAGCTACCTTCTTTTTTGTAACATTTTGAAGAATATATGCATCGTATTAGCAGAAAATCAGATGATAATTATGATTTGGTAAAAAGAGAAAAAATCCTATACATTTAGCTTAAGTATTCTTGTTCAAATAGGTCATTTAATTAATTTTTAAGGAAAAATAAATAAAATTAATGAAATAAAAGCAACGATTTTACTAAATCGTCCTCTACTGGATCTCATAAATGCCAAGTCTTATATATTGAGCTTATCTGATCACTAAATGTTCCCGAAACCTTGAAATCAACGGATATGGAAGCAGTTGTCAAGAAGCATCAAACAAACAACTTTTTTTTGTTGTTCCTCTCATGCTTGCCCTCTTTAATTAAAAAATTAAAGAGTTGGATTCTTGTTGCTTGCCCCAATCACTTGCATACAAACATAAAATAAATCCTATTTTATGTATTTATGTATTTTAAAATAAGAAATATAAGAAAACTTTTTTATATTGGTCTTTTTTATCCCTAAAAAATATTAAAATATTAAATGCCTTGGAGACACAAATTTCTTATTTTTCATGTAAGATGATGAGGTAATTAAACTTTGTGGCAGGGAAGAGCCAGGTGTAAGAGTTTTAGTGCTTGAGGGACAAGCGAATTTGTGGCTTTTGAGACCCTACTAAGAAAGCTCCTTCCACTAGACATCAAAAGTCAACCCCAGGTTGCTTTTGAGACCTTTCATGGATTCCTATAAAATCCCATCCTCTTTACACCAAAACATTCATTCAATCACCTCTCTCTGATCTCTCCCATTCAGCCATGCCAGCTCAAGTGATGCCAGAGCAAGCTCTTCAAGTTCAAGGGATTGATCATGTCATTGCCAAGGAAAACTCATCATCTCTCTCATATAAAAGGTGATCATCACTCTTTTGTTATCAAATTTCCTCTTATCTGAGTTTTTATAATTAACATACAATGCCGGAAATATAAAATGTTATCAGATTAAGATTAGTATGCGTAGCTTGTCTTTCAAACTATTTATGCTTCGATATATGCTACCTTGTTGGTTTCTAAATTTCATCACCTGCTGCGTAAACAGGCTGGAGGGAAAAGTTGCGATTATAACAGGCGGCGCGAGAGGGATTGGAGAGGCCACCGTGAAACTTTTTGTGAGGCATGGAGCCAAGGTAGTGATTGCTGATATTGAGGATGCTAGAGGTATTGCTTTAGCTGAATCTTTATCTCCTTCGGCGCTTTATGTACGCTGTGATGTTTGTTTAGAAGAAGAGATAGAAAATCTAGTCAACCTAACAGTTTCTCAATACGGCCGGCTGGACATTCTTTTCAACAATGCCGGAGTTCTTGGCAATCAATCAAAGCACAAAAGCATCATCAATTTTGATGCTGGTGAGTTTGATAATATCATGAGAATCAACGTTAGAGGAGCTGCCCTTGGCATGAAGCATGCAGCAAGAGTCATGGTGCCTCGAAGAAGTGGCTGCGTTATTTCCACAGCTAGTGTCGCTGGTCTGATGGGAGGGCTTGGACCTCATGCATATACAGCTTCCAAACATGCCATTGTAGGGCTAACAAAGAACACAGCTTGTGAATTAGGCAGGTATGGGATTAGGGTTAACTGTATATCACCTTTTGGGGTGGCCACTTCCATGCTTGTTAATGCATGGAGGGGTTGTGAGGAAGATGGTGATGGTGAGAAATGCATGGATTTTGGGGCTCCAAGTGAGGAAGAAAAGGAGAAGATGGAGGAGCTTGTGAGAGCGCTTGGAAATCTGAAGGGGACAACACTAAAAGCTATAGATATTGCCGAGGCTGCTCTTTATCTTGCTAGTGATGAATCCAAGTATGTTAGTGGTCACAATCTTGTTGTGGATGGTGGTTTTACTACCTTCAAAAACTGTGTGGGATTGTAGTGATGATGAGTGAGAATGGAGTTTCCATATTATAATGTTAATTTATAATTCGCAATCAAAATTTTTTTCGATTTTGTTTTATTAATTATATGTCCATGCAATTAGTGTTACGAGAACCGAGCTCAAACTAAGCACCCCACTTGCTTGCTAATACTCTATAATTAATGGTTATCTCATGGCTCAATAAACATGAATATATGTGATAGATTCCTTCTTTCTTTTCATGAGGAGAATCAACAGAGAAGAACACACCACGACAGCCAAGAAAGTCAGGATCATGCTCCGTCCCCAAGAAGTCAAAGTAATTTGTTGACTGCTTTAGGGATGTGATCTAAGAATCACAAGGGTATTTGTTATTTCCTTTTTTATTTAAACCCATGCAGTCACAGAACTCATTAGTTTAGTAGAGAAGGGCTGTTTGGAGGGATGATCTGCTGGGTTTTTTCACGATCACTGAAGCATGAATGTCTGATTCCTAATTCAAGGAAATGTAATGGTGTGGCTTCCTCATGGAGACGATAGCTCGGCCTTCCTCTGTTGGCTCACTCTGGTTGCATACAACCGATGCTCCGGCCAACTGCACGATTTCAGCTTCACACCCAATAAATACTCTCGGTTGGATTTAATGGCTAGAAATATACAAGTTTTGGTGAATTATGTAAGATATTATTGAATCATAGATAGCAATTTTATTATTTTAAGGCTATGTGTTTAGTCATTAAAATAAATGTCAAAATAAATCTGTATATATTTAGGCATTTCTTTTTATTTTTAACAGTAAATGATATTTTTGAATATATTAATTAAGATTCATATTTTATTTTAACGATTATAAAATGCACTGCTCACAACTTCTTAACCTCAAAATATTTTAATAAATATACCCTGGCCTGCTCCAACATATAGGTTACCAGTGAAGATAAAGTTGTTATTTTTATAAGTAATATCTTTTCTATTACCAAAGAAATCTTTTTTAAAATAGAGATTAAATCGGCATATTCTTACACATACTTGGAGAAATTATTATTTCTAAATAAGTATTTATTTATTTATTATTGTAGTAAAGAAATATTATATTACTTGATCACGGAAATTAACCTTAACATATCATTACTTAATATTTATCACACACTCAAAATACTGTAGTAATCCATCCAACGCCATTTAGACCTCGTTTGTTTACTGGAAAATGGTTTCTTATTGGAAAGTGAATTCCGGAGAAAGTAAATTTTTAAAAAGTGAATTTCGATTTTTGGCAGTGTTATGGAAAATGAACTGGAAAACACTTTTCAGTGTTTGTTAACATATCATTACTTAATATTTATCACACACGCAAAATATCTGTAGTAATCCATCCAACGCCATTTAGGCCCCGTTTGTTTGTCTGGAAAGTGGTTTCCTTTTGGAAAGTGAATTCGATGTTTAGCGATGTTATGGAAAATGAACTGGAAAACACTTTCCAGTGTTTCTTTGTTTTATGTAAAATGAACTGGAAAATAATTTATTTATAAATTAATTTTTTTCAAGTTTATTAAAATAATGAGGAACAAATCTTACAAATTAAAAAATTGAATGAAAATGAAATTGAAAAAAAAATTCATAAATTATCTCAAATAAAATAAATAATAATCAAAATAATAGAGATCAAATCTAAAAAATTAAAAAAATAAAAGGTGAATAAATTAAAATAATAATAATTAACATTTCATAAATTATTTCAAATAAAATAAGTAAAAATAAAAAAAATGAGGACCAAATTTGATAGATAAAAAATTTCAATAAAAAAATTATAAGAAAAAAGCAAATAGCAATTATAAAAAAAAGAACCAAAATTAATATGAAAATTAATTTTTAAGAGATGAAATTGAAAAATAAATATTCAAAACAAATTATATATAGCAATCAAAAGTTTAATGATCAAATTTGATATAATCAACAAATAATGACATTTCTAAATTTTTCAAAACTTTCGGAAAGTGTTTCCGCTATATTTTCCGAATACACTTTCCAAAACCAAGCCAAATTTTCTTTGACTGAAAGTGTTTCCGTTGACCAACTTTTCGAAAACAAATAAACACAGAGTTAGAAAGTGGTTTCCAAAAGTAAATTCGGAAACAAACAGAGCCTTAAATCATAGGTAATTGCTCTCCTCTAAAATAGTGAGTCGATGCAAATTAACAAAACAATAAAAACAATAACATGGAGTGCAGGATAAGTCAAATTATAAAGAGGAAGGAAATCATTCTTTCTTTATATGTTGTTGATATTGAACAATACATCATATATATATATATATAGTTAAAATTATTATCAATATCATTGTCCAAACAGTGAAAATCATTAAATTGCGTCAAAGAATTAAAAAAACTAAAATATTTTGTCAAAAAAACAATAAAAAAATTATTATTACCTATAATATAAAAGCCGTGGGAAAAACAATCTCGCATGCCATGACAAAAGAAAATGGATGTATATATATATATATATATATATATATATATATAATTCTTTTGGTGTTTTTGTTTCTTTTTGGACAAAAATTGTTCGTATTTTATGTATTTATGCTTTTAAATTTTGTTTTTATTTTTTATCATTTTATTTTTTATACATACTGCTCTAAAATTGTAATTTATGTCGGTTATACTGTATTTTATTTTTTAAAATTTCTTTATTATTTTTCGGTCTCAAGGTTTTGATTTGTTGCAGTTTTCTCATTTAATTGGAATTAATTATATATATTGATTTTCATTTTGGCACTTTTTCTTTTACTTTTTTATTTATTATTGATTCGTTTCTTTTTTTCTATCTTTCTTGAAGAGTGTTTATTTTTTGTCCATATGCATTCATTTAAACTTTCTATTTTTGTTTTGAATTTTTGTCATTTTATTTTTTATTGGCGTTTTTTTTATTCAGTTCAAATTTGAAATTTTAATTTATATTGGTGATCATTTTAAAATTAATATTTCTCTATTTTTCTCTTTGTTCTTTTTTTTTGGTTTTCTATTATTTTTATCTGATTTTTGGATCAGACGATTTTATGATTTTATTAATTGGACAATAATAATGATAATTTTAGTGATTATTTTTTTTATTGTTTTTTGACAAAATATTCTACTTTTTTTTAATTATTCGGGTCAATTTAATGATTTCCACTATTTGGGAAGTAATATTGATAATAATTTGACTGTTATAGTGATGATAATGACAGTAACGTGAGGATGGATTTTCAATTTATATTTTCTTTTTTTTGAGATAGAAAATTAACTATTTATTTTTGTTTTTTGATTAATGTAGGTTCTTTCACAATTATATTTTATTTGTTGTTTTTAATTTAAATTGAATTATAAAATAAATTAATTTTAATACAATGTATTCAATAATCCAGATATCCGATTTTTTTTTCTTTTTTAATAATAATGATAGTTTTATACTGGTTATTTTATTGAAACCTACAAAATAGATAAATTTATATTCATTTAAAAATCATATATTTTATAAAAAAAAACCTGCACTTCACAAAATTTATGCACAAATTTGTTATTTTATCCAAATTTATATTATAATAAAAATTCACACATAATTAATATTTTTTTTACATTAAAAAATATAATTCCGATTCTGATTGAGGCGCATGGTACCATGACTAGATAAATAAATAAATAAATAAATAAACTCAAATTTACTGATTTGAGGTCAAAAAGGTATTTACCATTTATAGTTCAATTCATATGAAATTACCAAACACTCCACAGAAACAAAGCGTAACCCTACCCTATACTCTTTTGTCCCTATAAAAGGACATGATAAGCGCAGTAAGCAGGCGGCTGTCATCTCCGAAGTTCCCATCCTCTATCTCAGCCATCTTTTAAACCACGACTCTCCTGGTATGATTCAATCCATTTTATGTTTTTATATTTTTCTAGTATCACAATTAGCTGAAGATTTTAGGGAAACATGGTTTTTTTTCTTTTATTCTTAAATTTCATATATATATATATATATATATATATATATAAATTGTGAGAATGAAACATTACGAATATATATTCTATCTGTGCAATCAAATGGAATATAAAAAAATTAAGTAACAATTATTATTTATAGTTTTTAGATAGATGGATGGATACTGTTTAGTGGTGAAGATTAAATGAAGTATTTTGCAAGTTTTTTGTTTTTTATGATTAAGCTAGTAATCCCTCTTTGCAAAGTCATTTATTATTTTCCCTCTAGTTACTATAATCAATGGCTTTGCAAAGAGGTTTTAGTAGCTAAATCTTAAAAGCTTTTGGAAGTGATGGCACACTGGATGAATGCTTCAGACCTCCTCGACAAAATCTACATGTGTTCTTGCTGATTTTTAGGTTTATGTATTGTCTTCTGTATTTGACAGACTATAATTTATATCTCGATGTTTCAGGCTACAACATATGTATGTCAAGCCTCTTACTTTGTCTTTGGAACAGCTTTTAAAATTGTACTTTTTGTAAAAAAATTCAATCTTCCATTCAATTCCATGAAAACCCTCTAAAAAAGATGAACACCTACAATGAGAAAGATCCCTACCAGCTTATTTCTACCCTTTGAGCAAAAATCCTTGTGCCGGTGCCTTTAATGGGATGCAGCATGGCTCCTCACCGCGAGCTGTCTGCCTTAAAAATAGGTTGATGTAAATGCAGATGGGAGCTCATTTAGTAAAATTTTGGCCATTTGATTCCAGGTGGTTTACTTATTAGGAATGGATATGGTTGATTGAATTCGCATCACAGGTTCCTTTATACCTGTATGGATCATAACAAATATGGTGGCAACAATAAGATTGGATTTGGGCAACGAAAAATGTTATTCTTGAATCAGATGAACTCATCTGTCACCCCTGTTCAGTGTTATAGCTTGAAGCCATTAAAGAAATTTTGCAGGGAAGATGGCTTCACGAACGACCCAGACCTTCATGATTTGCACGATCCATATGAAATTTTGCAGATATCTTAGCTAAGATGGGTGCCTCTTAGCATAGTCATCTTCTGTTATTGTTTTCATCCCTTCCAAGCTTGTATTGCTCTGTTTTGCTTTTGATCACAGTACCAGAAAATTTGATGCTGAGTTTTACACAACAGATATTTCAGAAACATAATTGTGAAATTGTTCCATTCAGTTCATGCCATTTAATTAACATGGGCTCAGTACTTTTTTTTTTGCAAATCCTGGGTTTCCAAAAAAATTAAAGCTAATTCAAAAAAAAAACTTTTAAAATTCGAAACATGTACTTGGTTAAAATTTGATCTTGCTATAAGATATTCAGTTAAAAAAATTAAATAATACTGTTTTGATTGGTCTTAATTAACAAAAATCAAAACAATATTATTTTGATTAATCTTAGTCTTAATATTTGTATTTGTTTGAGAGTATAGTAAAAAAATTGTTTTTTAAAAGATTTTTTTTACTTTGAAATATATTGAAATACTATATTTTTTATTTTTCAAAATTTATTCTTGACATAATCATATTAAAAAATCTAAAAATACTAAAAAAATTAATTTGACAAAAATAACATCTTAAATTTTGATTAAAGAAAAATGAAGCTTGACGCTAAACACCCTCTTAAGTAATCAATCATAGTTGACAAACCAATAATTTAACTCAACTAACCAACAATAATGTAGTCCTTGGATTGGATCATTGTCAGTCGAGTTTCCTTACTATGAATAGAAACCTAACCTGCCACCGTCACTGGATAAAAACTGTAGAATATACCATCACTGAAGTAAGTTTGATCGTATCAAAACCTATGACTTCTGGATTTGGGAACTTACGGTTAGAGAACCTTTTTGTTGCTGAAAGCGTACAAGGGTATCCAAAGTCTAAGCCTTTCTGACATCTAAGATAAAACAAGCCAATTACCAAACACACTTCAAAACAAGCTTTGGTCACAAGAAACGACATCGTACCAAAGCAAACAAAAACTCCTTTGTCATGTCCGGAGCTCTCTCATCTTGATCACTCTTTCTTCTACCCCATCATCATCGTCATCAACAATGCATCAAAATCAGTACTTTCCATTTTCTAGCCCCCACCAACAAAACCAAACCCAAAAACTTGTATCATTGGTTTTCATAACCGTAGCCTCAATCACCTTCTCTACCTTTCCCTTCAAATCCCACCTCAAATTCCCTTCTTCTACATGTGACCCTTCTCTAAACCACCCTTACATGGACCCTACCAATAAAAGATTGAAGCTTTGGTCTTCAAAACCTTGGCTTTCACAGGTCTCTTCTTTCACAACTTTCTTCCAAAGTTTGAATCTATTGAACAATGAAACCAAAGTACTCTGTGTTTCAGCAGGTGCTGAACATGAAGAGATGGCACTGAACAACATGGGTGTTAGTGATGTTACTGGTGTTGAGATAGTGGATTCTTTGCCATTAGTTAAAAGGGCTGGCCCCAATAATTTGCCCTTTTATTATGAGGTTTTTGGTGTGGCTTTTAGCTCTGATTTAGAAGATGCTTTGTTCCCTTTGATGTTTTCTGGAAGATGGAGAGGACTGTGAGGAATGGTGGGGTTTGTGTGGTTGTTGTGGAGGAGTGTGGTTGATGATTTTTGACAGTTGCTGTTTGGCAATGAAAATTATCAGTCCTCGTTGATATTAATCCAAAATTGAGTCTTAATAATCTTTGGCAAAGTGCATTGGATGTGGACAGTTCATCTGGGAAGAAAAAAGGGCATCATTGTTTGACCATTGGATAATTGAAGCTCCTACAATCTGGATAAGCTCAGGACTTTTTTTATATAATTTAAAATCAGAGGAATTAGATTTTGTATTTCTCATGTTTCTTCACATCTCTTGTAGTGGCTCAGTTGGTATTAGTTCTGAATCTAACTAGAGAGTTTCTTCATACTCGAATTATATTTTCAGTCTAGCTAATGTCTCTGTTCCTTGGAAAGTCGAGAATCGGCAGGCTGCAGTGCTGGTTCTTCTCTTCAGTAACAGCACTGTGATTCTATTGTGCCATTTGCTTTATCTTGCGACTTTCGCATTGGTTTTGTATATAATAAAACGAAACTAAAGATTATAAACCTTGGTGATTGGAAGCTCTTAACTAGTATTAATAAATTTAGATATAATCATAGCATTGTATGACTGAATTTATATGATTTTGCTGGCACAGTAAATAAGTATTGCCTTTCAAGGAAGAACACTGTACTGTTGCATATATAATCCATTTCCTTAGTTCGTAAATGATTTTGGCATGTCAAAATTGCTTTTTTTTAGTTTTCTGTACCAATCATTGAAGGGCTTCAAGAGGCATAATCGATGGATGTCAAAGAATATAATCACTGTTTTTAGTTTTCTGTACCAATCATTGAAGGGCTTCAAGAGGCATAATCGATGGATGTCAAAGAATATATTCAAAGTGATTGTTAGTACATGTTAGAGAATAATATAAACTATATTATAGTGTTTTATTTGACAGCTTAAGTTTTTAGATTAGATGGTCTCATGACATGATATCAGAGCTTTATTGATCCAGCGGTCACGAGTTCGAATCTCACCATCTCCATTCTATTTGATAAAAATCAAGCACATGGTGTTACAGGTCTGTCCAAGTTTCAAGCCCGAAGGGTTTTCATTTGACAAGGTGTATTAAAGAATAGTATAAATCATAAGGTCTTACCTAATAATTTAAATTGTTAGGTGAGATAAACTATTAACACATGTAATATCTCAACTATTTTGCTGCTTTAGCAAATGGAGTTTGTAGTCGAGGAGGAAGTAGCAATCTGCCATGGTACACATGATTCTTCAGAGATGACACCGCAATAATTCGAAGTGTTCATGAACAATTCAGCAAGATTTTCATGCATATTACTTGTGTTTTTGTCCTCGGATATTCATCCCGGCTATCTATTCTTGTAGCGCATACAAGACAGGCATTTAGTTTTATGTTATATTTCCTCATCTCCATTCACCGAAATCTTATTTGGCAGTTTCAAAATTAATTTTTAAAAAAATTAAATCTTTTTAATGTTTCTATATTATTTTCTTATGCTAATATCAAACATAAATTTAAAAAAAAATAAAAAATATAATTTTAATATATTTTTAAATAAAAAATATTTTAAAAAATAATCACAATCAAACTCTCATGCCATCATTATAATTTTACACCGTCTAAACCTTTGATGGAGTCAGGTGATCGAACTTCATTATTTCACCCTTTTAAAAAAAAAATGGTGCTGTTCTCTAAATTTTAACTGTGCTAATCTTAAAAAGAAAATCCTTTTAAAACTGGAAAAGATTCCACTTGGGGTGATCACCATACTTGTTTGTTTGTCGACTGATCTGAAGCTTTTTATGAAAGTCAAAAGGTGTCACACCTGACCATATTTATTAAATAAGGCCAATAGCTCTTCCGAGTACAAGTTTATACATGTCTGCTAAAAACGATAAGATTTTAATATTTCTTTTTGAAAAAGCTATAAAGTTAAATGAGATTTTGATAGGGCTACGGATTGGCTGTAAGGTTAATACCGAGTTAATATTTATTTTTTTAGCATATCTCGGGCAAGCTCAAACTAGTCACCAAACAATACCCAAATTTCAATCAAGTCCTCTAAGAAATTCTCATTTCAGTCTCCATGATTTTCAAGAAAACTTGATTTTTTCATCCTTATTTGAGGTTTGCCAAGGAAATTAATTATTGAGCTGTATTTTTTTTTCTACTTTAAGCAGATTGTAGGGTTTATCAAAGTCTTCAAAATTATCCAATAACAACTAATTACTAGCTTAGCAAAATCCAATCCAAAACACAATAATTGAAACTCCCAAAAAGAAAAGAATGACAGAAAATGTATTGAAAAATCTCAATTTATATTCACAGTAGACTATATAATAATACGAAACGAATATACTAATCCTTACATTATGTTTTTGTACCAAGATCGCCCCTTTGTTTCAAGACTCTCCTTTACTTTTCTATATCGAACATTTCGAACCAAAAAAACTACAAGAATCGTCAAACTTTGAAGCCCATTACATCAATGACCACCTTGATGGCCATGTCTTTTTCTGGTGACTCTGATGTAGCAAAAAACTGCAGCAAAAATGGCAGTAACAAGGCCACCAAGGATAACACCACCACCAGCAACAGACTTGTCGGATGAATGGTGTTTTCCTAGCTTTCTGATCCCGGGAGCTTCAGCTTCTCCCGACTCTTTCTCTGCCTGCAGAGGACTTAATGCAGGCCTCCCTCCTCCTCCACCTCCTTTCGGCTTCACTCCATTTTGAGCTTCAGATTTATCGTCAGCCATGGCTTGAAGCACCAAGATCCCAACAAAAATCAAGAAAAAGAATCCAAACCTAGCCATATATACTTCACCACCCCAGAAAATGATGAACTTGGTTGATGTTTGTTAGGGGCTCAAAACATGAGTTACTCGGGGCAAATGGATGATAATGGGCAACTGAGCAAGATTTGTGGGGATTATATAATGGAGAGATTTTTGTCTGGTACTGTGCTCGTGTGTGTGGCTTGAAACAGCTGGGGATGCGTTCAACCTGCAGGGATGCTAGCTTTGTGGGGTTGGGGTGGGGGACCTTATGAAATAAACGCGGGTTAGCTTTTTACCGGGTACTGTGCTTGTGTTAGTGTTTTTATGACTCTTTATTTATTTACTGTTTTGGGAAGGGAAGTAGAGAGTTTCATGAAGAGGAAACAAGTATTGGAATTATAAAAAGTCGGCAAAGAATTATTTCTGCTAGATTTGGGTATTTTTCATTAAAACAATTTCAAATAGATTAGTGTTATGTATGAATAATTTCATTGATAGGATGAAAAATCTGGGTATGAATAATATCATTTTTGTTTCAAGGTTTTTTTCAATGAAATTATATATATATTTGGATAAAATTTAAAATTATTTGAAGCTAAATTGGTTAGATTTCCTTGGGTTTGGTCGGACCATTAATTAACTTGTCACATCACGAAGTGATTTAATGTAGTTTGATATATTGTTTTAATAATAAAATCGTTAGCGAATCCTATAAACACACAAATTCATATTTCACAATTCACAAAACATTATAGATATAAATTAATAGTTTTAAATATAACCACTATATATTAATATGTTTCTATTATTTCTTTTATACTTAGCATAGTTATTAAGGTACCGTATCAACATGGACTATAATATTTTTATATTATTAGGAAAAAAAAATAGAGGTTCGTTTAGTCCCTCTAAAACAATCGATTGAGAATAATATTTCTAGAGTATATATTTTAAAAAAATAATAATATCAGCACATCAAATTATCATAAAATAATAAAAAATATTTATTTAATATTTTTTAAAATTAAATACACTTCCAAACAAAAAGGGTATCGAACATCCCATAAATATTGCATAGTCGGTGATAAGTTAGTAAAGTAATTTGGCAGAGCAACCGTCCACCGGAGTAAAAAAGTTCAAGATAATATGGCCAATTGACTTCAATCTTATCGAACGTCTTCATTCACACACAAATTTTGAACCGTAACATTTATTGTCACAACTATATTTGACCTACATAATCACGACTCACATTTCTTTCTATTTTTCCTTTATTTTTAGGTCAACGGTATTCTTATTTTATTTTATGAGGCATTCATACTAAATGATGGTGTTGGTGTATTTAGAAATAAATAATAAATAATTTTTTTAAAAAATGAACTTAAATTTTGAATTTCAAAAGAAACTAGAAAAGAAAAGACTTCTTGACTACTAAATTAGGTAAATATTATTATGACACAATATTCATCGACCAATTTTTATTTTATTTATTTACTCCTTTTGTAAAAGATGATTTTCATTGAATTTAGCTAAGATAAATACATTTTCAATCACAAAAACAAGCAGTTAAAATTTTCTAACATTTACTATTTATCTTGATTCATCAAACATTTGCATTTACTATTTATTTTTCCCTATCGATAATTATGCATATTCTTCACTTCTTATCGCTAAATAATTCTTCTTTCTTTTAGTGGTCAGGATTCAAGATCTTTCGAGTAGTTCATGTCAGGCCTACCTTCAGCCATGGCCACCAAGATACCATGGCCATCATATTTCAGTTAAGCTATGCTTATCATTTTGGCAATTATTTATAAAGTGGTCACATGCTGTCCAGCATCTTGTTTACAATCCCCAAACGTCGGCAATTCCGGTTCACAGTCCAAGATATGTCAGCGTACAATTTCGATGATAAGAACTCGATTATCTACAAAAACTAATTAAGGATCGTGTATTTGCCTGCCATTTAGCTTTGGCTACAGCTTCTTTTCTTGGACTATTATATTATTTTTTAATTATCGTGGATGTCCGGTTAGCTTGCATACATCTCGACTAATTTTATGTATTCTAAAATTAACGATCATGTAAGTTTTCAATAACAATTATATCAATAACCACAAGAAAAATAAATCCTTTAATATCAAATTATTATCACTAAACCAATTAGTAGATAGTTACTTTTCTTAGATTTTGTTTTTGATGATCGGGGTGTTTGGGTCAGCTTGCACGCACCACAATTAATTTTTGGGTTCACTGAACATCCTGCAAGCCCAATGAACAGATAAGACACAGCGGGGGTGACAGGCGTGCCTAACAAAACTTGAACCTGGATGGGAGAAAAACAAACTTCTTCTTTGACCATCCAGCCAAGACCTTGTTGACACTTTTCTTGGATTATTTGATTGTTGGACATGTGGTTATTCATGAAAATATATAGCAACTTGTTTAAAGTGTTGCATGTGTTGGTAGAGATGCAAAGGCACAGAGACTCGCATTCAATAATAGATGCCATCTCTTATCCAAAAATTTAGACCAATGGGTTATAGATTTATTTTATATACAAACACCTTAATTATTTTTCTCATTTCTTTTGAATATCAAATATTTTACTGCTTACATATGTACCTAACACAAATCTCAAATTTTGTTTATATTTTTATTTTTTGTTTTAAATTAATTTTTTAACTATCAGATCATTTTTAATGTGCTAATTTTAAAAATAATTTTAAAAAAACATAAAAATCATTACAACATTTTATAAATAAAAAACATTCTGATAAACAAAATCAAATACAATCTTAAACGTATCCTGAGGATATATCGTACATCTTTTACGACATTCATTAACAGAAAAGCTAAAAGAGCTCGGTTTCGTTCCTGTAGCCCGTGACTCAGTTCAACTGTGGACTGGATATTTGATGTTTGTGTGTCGCGCGAGTTTGTCTGCCCCTGTTGTTTTTATTTTTCCTCTTGAAAAGTTTCCGCTGCTTTCAAATCTAAAACAAGATTTCGCTGTGTCAGAGACCTATTTAATGCATGCCATCATTAATAGTGGCTTCGCGATCAAAATAAAAATCAACCTGCACATTCATTAATTTCCTTTGACAATAAGTGCATTCGACAGCGTTGAAATTCATTGCCACCTCGCACTGTAAACCACCACTTGCTATTTCATTCAACATTTTGCACATGCAGCCTATTCACCCATTTGTTTTTTTAATGTGACTTCTCCTTTCTCACATATCTGCTTTTCATTCTTTTTAGTTTGTCTATCCGTTATTTTCTCCAATTTTTCACTTGCTCTGTTTCCAGTTTCTCACTTGCTCTGTTTGCAACTTCTTCCTTCACCAGCTTTCAGCTTTCAATTCCTCCTTCCACGGTGAGTTAATTTTTTGCCTCTCCCTCATATCTTCATGTTAAATAATTTTGTTGCCTTAATACAGCGAACAATTTTTTTTTTTACAGTTGTTTAGTTGATTTTCAATTTTTCATTTAGCCATGCAATTGATTCATACGTTTTTTCCATGTTACTTCATCTTTCTCACATTTGTTCTTTTCATTTTTTCTTCACTGTGTGTCCGTTTTGTTTTGTAGTTTCTTGCTCTCTCTGTCTGCAACTTACTTTCTCACCAGCTATCAGCCATCAATCCGTTTTCTACGGTAAATTCTTTTGTTCACCTCCCTCATATCTTTAACTTAAATAATTTTCTTGGCTTAGATGGCTCAATAGACTTGATAATAATTTCTTTGACAGTCGTTTGTTTCGTTTCCAATTTTTCTTTATGCAGTTGTA
This sequence comes from Salix exigua, assembly GCA_032356905.1. Classification (NCBI taxonomy): domain Eukaryota; kingdom Viridiplantae; phylum Streptophyta; class Magnoliopsida; order Malpighiales; family Salicaceae; genus Salix; species Salix exigua. The sequence continues at coordinate 19,029,819 of CM063606.1, read as the reverse complement.
AACGTGGTCTGTATTCGGTTTGCTGCCTCCATCCATTGCTCATCTGCCACTGCTACGACAATTGGTTAGTATTTTTTTCTTATTTATTCCTCTACTTTACAATTTCAAGCTCTTGCTACAATTGATCTCTTCGTCTTTACTGTCCTCTTCAAAAACATGTTTCATTTAGCTGTCACTTGGTGCTATTCATTTTTCATTTTTATTACTCTTTTCATGACTACTTTGTTCGATGAACAATGAATTTCGGTTTGATTTTTTTAATTTTTTGCATAAATGGTTATTCGATTTTGTATTAGCGCTTGCATTTCTTTGCTCAATTAATAATTTCGTTATTATTTTACTGTTTATACTTTCTAAATTGCTTTTCACTTCCTGATTTCAGTTGTTTATATAATATTTTTTTAATGGGTTAAATTGCACTTTCAGTGTCATTATTATAAATATTTCTTGCCGTTTTTATTAATTCCATTTTATATTGTTGTTTCATCTTTTTTTTAACTCTCGATTATATTAGTATTCTGTTGTAAATGCTTTTGACGTTGCTTGAATTGTGTTTAACTGCTTTATACAGCAGATGTTGATTTTCGCCTATGTTGTTGTTCTCATTTTTTGCTTCTTTTATTTCAATTATCAATTTCATTGGTGTTTCGCTGTTAATACTTTTGAACTTTCTTTTGAATTTCTACTGCTTTTGTTTCTTTTACAGGTGATATAAGCTCTTTGCTTATTGCGCCACCGCTTAAGGCTAAAACTTCCTCAAATTTCTTGATGATTAGGTTAGTTTTAACTTGCTCTTCACTTAAGTCATTTCATAAGGTACATCTTTATTTTCATTGCGTTTTCATCTCACACACGAAAATTCCCCTGCAAATGGTTACCAAATAGCTGTTTACACGAGTAGGCTGTTAAAATGCCGTGGAAATTGAAGCTTTTACATATCTGTCATCTTGCCTCCCCTGTTTGTTTATGACCACAATTCCTTATCCCCATCCCTTTGTTAATGAATATCCACCTTTCATTTGTTCTCTCCTCAAACAAAAAATCTTTCTTTATTTAGTTCACACAGGGGTATTATAACATTGTAATAAAAATTCTTAAATGCCAATGGTTTTGTTACATTTGAGCCTAATAGAAAAAACAACACCCAAGAAAAAAAAGTTGACTGTTGCATGTTATTTCCCTCTTAAAAAGAAAATCTCTCAAATTGCAGTCCTTATTAATTAGTTCTACACAGAACAATTGAGATTATCACTGGTAATAATGTCCATAGCGTGCAAAAACGTAGCCTGTTTTTATTACCTCTGTCCCCAATATTTCCTCAAAAAAACGACAAAGACTGTAAAATATACAAACCCAGATTAAACTTTCTGCATAAACAATATCAAAACAAAATACTTATAGTTTTAGAATCAATTCTTATACCAGCACAACAACACACTACCTATTATTGCCCACACACTACACCATTTGCCCATCCACGATAAACATACTATTAGACAAAACAGATCTTAATATGTTTCTCCAGCTTAACTATAGACATTATTACCAACAACGAAACAATAACAGGTATAATCGTTGATAAATTTGTTGTTTCAAAACACCGCACACTATAATCTGATATTTTTAACACCTGCAACAAAGAATTCACCAAATGTTTCCCAAAACATACTGTTAAGCCTCTGCACTCTGTATTCTCGAACTCAACCAATCTCTTCGCCAGTGTTTGCCCACAAACATACACCTGCATCAACTACAAAACATTTAAACCAAACATCAAAAAAACGGAAGATTGCCAAAATGCTAATCTTGGCAGAACTCAAGTTAGCTCATACATTCTCTAACTGAGCCAAAAAAAGTTGTTTCATACGCTAATAAAATTCATATAATATAGAAAAAAATATTTTATACAGTAAACAAAAATCAATGTAGTTGGCTCATATATCAAGTATAATTTGATGCTTTCTAATATATTAAATAAAGAACTATTATTGAAGTTTCAAATCTACAAAAAACAAACTAATCAGCCAACAACATGAATATCAATTAAGAAAAACAGAGTTGAAGTTTCATAGATAATTAAACTCGCTTCATAGATTTTTTTCTAATGATAAACATCTCAATAAATCTCTATACGTTTTCATTGGCAGGGTCTCCTGAGGAACATCACTGCTGCTAATTTTGCATCCCTCCTTGCACTATTTCCAGGTCACTGCCGTTTCTTGAAAAAAATAGTGCTTTTTGGCATTGTAATAGCATCCTTTTGTTATGGTGACATCATATGTTAATTTTATTATGCTTTCAACTCCTGAACTGCTTGGTTAATCTTTTAACTATTTTGGATGTCAAATATGCACAATGTAATAGATTGACCACTTTAATAATATAATAGTTTTGTAACATAATATCTATAAACTTTAGAAGATATTGTTCTTAAAAAAAAGAAGTGAATGATTGGATTTCATGCAGTTCGATTTGAGTATCAATACATTCATTTTGGATTTCTGTTATTTCCAAATGAAGTATTATGGTACTAATAAGTAAGTGCTCTTGAGTTTTGACCTGGTTGTCGCTAATTTTGAAATAAACTATTTAGGAGTAATTAATATGCTTATGCTTTTAAATAGCTTTTTCAACCCCAGTAAACACCTTCAATATTATTCTCCAGGTTTTTTACCCATGTTTTCAATTCTTAACTTCCCAATTCGAGCCTTGCATGTTTTCAATAATCATTCGCATAGGTTAATTTTTTTCCCCGTAAAAGCAAAATATAGCTACTACAACAACACTGCAAACAATGCTCATATAGTAAAAACTAGATATCTTTTGCTGAGACAAAATACTTCACAAACTCTTTTCACTGGTAACTTATTTACCTATTTATTTGTTGTCACTAACTGCCTTAATTAGATGGATAAATACAAACTATCAAGAAAAACTTGCGCTTGATTATTGCCCTCCATTTCTCATTGCATACTGTAATTGAATGCCATATGTTTCCTATTCACGAAGAATCAAATTCAATAAATACCGTTGAAGTCACATATACTATTCGGTATCAAATAATATATTTTTCAAAATAATTTTATAAAACACAAATATACATTAGTCACTATTGGTGTATACGCCGAGCAATGTAAGTTTGCAATGCAAGTCTTCGTTAATAATATCTTTGTTAATAAAATCTGGCTAGATGACCATCATGTTTTTACTGTTTATATCATTTACTTACCAAGTTTTCTAGCGATTAATCACTTTTGCTGTAGACAATTTTTTCATGCCAATCAAAGTCTTCGTAAAAAAATTTGAATAGATAAACATCATGTTTTTGCCATTTATATCATTCATTTATTAAATTTTCGAGCGATTAGTCACTTTTGCCGTAAACGTCAGGCAATGTAGTTTTGCAATGCAAGTCTTTGTTAGTAATTTTCTTCATACAAAACAAAGTCTTCATAAGAAAATTTTAATAGATGAACATTATGTTTTTGTTGTTTATACCATTCACTTACAAAGTCTAAAGCGATTAGTTACTTTTGTTGTCAACACCAAACATGTAGCTTTGCAATGCAAGACTTCATTAATAATTTCTTCATGCCAAACAAAATCTTTCTAAGAAAATTTAAATAGATCAGCATCATGTTTTTACCATTTATATCATTCACTTACCAAGTCTTCAAGCAATTAGTCACTTTTGCTATAGACATCAAACAATGTAATATCGCAATACAAGTCTTCGTTAATGATTTCTTCATGCGAGACAAAGTCTTCATAAGAAAATTTAGATAGATGAGCATCATGCTTTTGCTATTTATATCATTAACTCACCAAGTCTTCGAGCGATTAGTCACTTTTGCTATAGACATCAAACAATGTAATATCGCAATACAAGTCTTCGTTAATGATTTCTTCATGCTAGACAAAGTTTTTGTAACGAAATTTAAGTAGATAAACATAATGTTTTTGTTGTTTATACCATTCACTTACCAAGTCTTCAAGCAATTAATCACTTTTGTCTGTAGACGCTAAACAATTTTATTTTGCAATGCAAATCTTCACTAATGATTTCTTTATGCCAAACAAAGTCTTTGTAACAAAATTTGAGTAGATAAACATCATGTTTTTGTCGTTTATATGATTTATTTTACACTCACCATTTAAATAACCTTCAATATAGTTAATACATACTCAACAATAAATCAATTATACTTGCTCAACATGCACATTACAATTCACTCATCTTTGATAAACTTTTTAAGTTGCAATTTCAATATTTTCCAATTTAATTATTATCCAAATACTTCAACTTATAACAACAGTCAACTAATTCAAAACATAAAAAAATATTAACCAGCATAATTTCAAAATTACAATATGCCATCTACCAACTACAAAATTCTTCGTTTGCACCATAAATTAACAATTT
>CM063606.1:18882902-19024896 GCA_032356905.1 Salix exigua | reverse complement strand
ATATATAAAAATGATCTAAAATGTTATTTTTCTAATTTAAATAAAAAAATTCTTTTTTTAAAAAAAAAACTTTTAAACATGGTGAAAAACACCCCCATGAAATTCGTACTCTTTTCCCTCATTCAACTCAATTTCCAGTGAATTTGGCTCTTGTTCCAATGACTATGGAGCGATGAACTCAATAACTGTCCATCAATATCTTTTTCAATCTTCACAGAGCTTCTTTTCTTTTAGTGATATTGCAATTCATAATTTCTAATACAAAAGTTACCTAATAAGGGTATGATTGAGTTTTTTATATATATATATATAATTTTAAAAAAATATTATTTTTTGATAAAATAAACTTCAAATTAATTTGTTTTTCACGTCTCGAGCAAGATTAGAAAAGTTAACGGTATCAAATCAACATGTCAGCCCGGGTTATAAGATCAACAACGCCGGTCTAGGCTGCAGAAACGGCAACATATTATTCCAAAAAAGAAAAATAAAATAAAATGGCAACGAGGTACTCTCAATGCATAATGATATACGGGCAGAACTGGTGTCACTTTTACTGTGAACAACGAAAGCATCACACAAACCCAGAAAATCATGTCACTCTCCTACGTTAGCAGCGTTCCTGACAACCCATTAAACTTTTCAAATATCTAGCCAGCCAGCTTTATGGCACCATTCTGGCATCTGGTGCTTGATTGACATGGGCTAGTGTTTAATTTTCTGCAGTATAGTACAGAGGGGATTAGGGGAGGTGGGTTTCTTACATGGCGAGTTAATGATTATCTGACGCCAGAGATTAGGAAGTGGGGGAGGGAGCAGGAACTTGTACCTGAGAGATTTAAATTAGTGGTTAGTTGAGGTAAGAAATGATTTATTTATGTTTTTCTATAATGAATTTATGTTTTTATATATAAATCATGTTTTGTTTGACATAAATTAGCCTGTTGAATTCGCTAAAAATGATTTAATAACTTCTGTAATCACACACAGATCTAATTGTGAGAATCCAATGAGATGACCTGAGAAAAGCAACCTATCGAAAGTAGAGGCTAGATAGATAGGGTCTCCCGGTGCCAGCTAAACCTAAAAAAGATGGATCGGATCTCAAAAACCAATAATGGATATAATGTGTCAGAATCGTACACAGGCAAGCCTGTTAAAGCACGTAGTTGTGTGCACGCTTGTTTATTGATGTTCTCTCTCACGTCTCGCAGTCTGGGATTTTCCCTGCCTGTGAATAAACAAAATATATCATAATACTATTTTAAAACTAAAAACATTTTACGATAGCACATCAAAACAATAAAAGAAATAAGTATTTTCAGCACTGCCTAACTCTTTTTTCGTGCTATAGAAAAACATGGAGGACACTTTTTTCGTTGGTTGATGGGATCTCCACCACAGCTCACTCTGATGGCTGCATGGCAAGTGAACTGGTGGGCATATGAAGAGTGTTTAAATATGGTGGTGGGAGTAGGTGATGGCTTTGATGAGACACACGTGAGCTCCTTCGAAGTTTCCAAGTTGTGGAATTTGATGATCCTATCTTTCCCTTTACTTGAGGACAAAGTAATCTGACCCCATTTTTCTTTTTCATTCTTATTGGTTACTGATACAACCTGGAAACAATTTATGGATTTCGCATATCTCGTTGCCTTCTACTCAGATTCAGATTGATGCCCTCCTGTTAATAATTTTGGATTATTTGTGATGAAGTTTTTCATCCACAACGGGTTGATAACTGGCAATTATCTGCAAATGTTTTCCATTACTGCGAGAAAACTTTTTGAATATGCAATAGTTTTTGTTCAATATTAAAGGTCGAGGTGCAGAGTGATTGTTTCGTATCATTTGTGGTATCTGATGCTTGTTTTGATTTTTTTAATGAAAAACAAATTTGACAACCAGGCACTACAATCACAAAAATTTTGAAAATATTTGATAATCTATCTTTATTTTATTTTTTTACCTTTTTGGAGACTACATAAAATCTATCAAAATCTGGTTTAAAATTTGATCTTTGAAACAGAAGACACAAAAATAATTCCATTGGACCTCTAAATTATCATTCCTCGTAAATTTTGAAGCTAATGATTGTCGTGGATGACAGAACTCAAGAAGTAGCAGATTCCGATGGTTTACAGCCATGTTGTTCAAGTATCACTTCAAGTAATCTTAACAGTACTACTCTCGATCGAACTCTTAAACCACACAGTTATAAACCTGATTTCAAGGTTTTTTTTTCAACAGGTCAACTCATAATTATACAGTTTATAACCATAACCAACTTCCAGGAACCAGCAGCCTCCACTTTATATAATCGATATTGTTCATCATTCGTGCTCCAATGGCTCCTATATATCAAGGGATACAAGACAAATCCTGACATTTTCTTACCATGTTGCATAGGTGTAGCCTGTGAAAATACTGCACGATAAACTAGTTCCATTGAAGTTCAAAACATGCCAAGGTGTTTTTTTTTGGATTCGATTAAAGCTCATTTTCTGGAAAGGATATTTTATAGGTCTGGTGAACGAGTAAAATCCTTACTCTCCCACTCGAGATATGCTGATACCATGTACAATATCAACACGCAAAGCATAAGCTGGATCTATGGCTTTCAAACCTGGTATTCAAGAAGTGAAAGTCCAACAACAACTACAGAGGAAGAAAAACTCACAAGTTTGCATAGGATTTCCCTAAGATGAACAAAACCCAAACCATTAATAGAAATCAAAGAGTACGAATGAGCAGACAAAGTCAATGCTATCCCAACTCATAGTGAAAATGGTTTGAAAACAATCTTTTCATGTTAAATTTCACACAAACTGACGTCTCAATTCTTAAGCGGCAAGATATGGGATGGGTCTAATGAATGGTAAACGAATGGCATCTCAGGAAAAAAAAAATGGAACTGCCACATGTGTTTGTATGATAATTTTGTACAGAAAGTTTGTTTGTATAACTTGATTCTATGTGATTTTGGTCATATAACATCAACTAAATGCATAAGCATATTTTCCTAGGGAGATCAAATAGAGCTTACGCACGAAAGAGATGGATAAAATCTATGAGGGAAAAAATGTAGTTTAGAAGGGACATAATCATCCCATATCCAGATTTCCAGCCTCCAATGTTTCTCCTCACTTTAAAAAAGTTACCGAAGCAGATCGTTGATGACATTTAATACCAGCTACTCCAAAGTATGTATGGAATACGTCAACAGCATTCTCAGGTCTCACAGGGTTTTGCAACGGAAGTATTTGTTGCAAATAAGTAAGGTTATCGTTGCAAAATAGCAACGGCATATCCGTTAGTAAACTTGCAACGGATTAGCCGCTGCAAGGTGGCAATTATACATTTTTTTATTCAATTTTTATATTCAATTTTTTATTTAATTTATGTAATAATTACATTTACACACTTTGATTAATATTATTATTTTTTAGAAGCAAATAAATACATATCAAATAACATAAAAGGAAATATTATACAAATTATAAAAAGATTTAGTTACATTTACTTGTTTAAGTATATACATATTTGTACATCAAGATAAAACAAAGAAATAAATAGTTCTATCACTAGCAACAAAAAAAATACATATTTAAGGTGGAAATGATTGACGATGTTGATGAGATGCTGATGGACCAGTATTTGGAGGTGGGGTCGAGGTCTATACATTGTGGAAGATGTGGGACCCATATGTGCCATTGTATGTGATGGCATCGTGCTAACAGGTGTTGACATATTTTGACTCATAAATTCGGTCCTCACATTACATCCATACTTGGTTCGCAAGATAAGTTGTAATGGAGTCCATCTCGAGGTTGCATGTTGTTAATAACAACATCTTTTATTAGCAATTCGTCCTTCAACTCCTCGTATTACGGTTGCTCGGATATGTCGAATTCATACAAGTATGAATGTTGAGATGAACTTGTACTAACCTTCGATATCGGGAAAACAATAGAACAGATATCAGGAAAACAATAGAACGTAACATTAACGTGTTGATGTTTTTAGGTCATTCCAAAGTTATGATCATCATATACCACTCAATGGAACCTGACAGTTCAAGATGAAACTCACAAGCTTTACCTTGTTCATCCAATGAGCTCTGTCAATTATGATCAAGCTCGAAAGAGCTCACCATGAGTAGCAAACCTGGAATGATTTAGCATGATTATGCATCTCAATGAGAAGTTGGAAAAAACGAGTACTTTGGGAAGAAAACCAACATCAGGAAGTTTCTCAGGGCGGCCATTTAATTTAGACCTCCAGATTTAACTTTCTGCTCACATAGCCACCACCCAAGTAGGTCTTTGTCAACACGATGCAGATGCCCTGTAAGGGAAAGAGGTCCAACAAGGCAGAAGACTGCAAACACAAGGAGCAGATGAATTTTATTACCCTTGAGGATAATTTGGACATGCTGTTGGTTATTTGGGTTTGACAATGGTTCGCCCATGAGAGATGAACCAAGTCTATATATCTAGAGGTGCAATTTGACAATGGTTCACCCATGAGGGATGAACCAAGTCTACTTATCTAGAGGTGCAATTTGACAATGGTTCACCATAAGGGATGAACCAAGTCTATTTATCTAGGGGTGTTACTTATTGGTTACCGTTAAGTAACACCTCCTCTCTAGTATAAATAGAGACCTCCCTCTCCATATTTCACACAAGTGAAGATAGTTATCTCTCTCAATACTCTTGCTACGATTTGTTAAGACGTTCGTACCGTGAAACACAACTTTGGTTCTAGTAATCAAAGTGGTCTTGAAGCAAAGATCTTGGAACAAGGAAACAGAACATCACAAGTAAGTTTTCCGTATTGAATCTACACATGCACACATCACAAATGCATGGTGAGGCTGAAGCCAACTATTGGCAGATTTGGAGAACCTAACTTCGTGCCAATGATTTGGACACCATTGAGGACATTTTACAATTAAAAGCACAGATCTGATGTAGTGGTTGTGAAAAATAAGCTTCTCTAAGGACCCGTTTTAACTAGCTTTACTTCCTGTCTGTTGCTTCCACGGTTCCAGTTTATCCTGTGATTCAATTTGCAGAAACTCAAGAAACCAACAAATTTCAGGATCCAGAACAGCATATATATGCTTCCAATATCATTGAAGCACCGAATTAACTATGCTGCTGCTGGTCCTATACAAATCCCGCCTTTTCATTTACAGAGCAAATGTTGACAATCTTTCTACATATCTAGAAAGCAGGCGATAGATTTTCAGGAAAATGTTTTTACAGGCAAGCATAAGTTGTCACTTTCGCACCACAGAGGAGAAACTTTTCAACAGCCAAAGAAGTGTAGGCAAACCTTGAGCTGGGACATAAGACTGATAGAGTTTAAAATATGAACTCAACATGAAAAATAGGTTAAATCAGATCAATTCTCAATTATGTTCAACTCTTAAAAGAACAAAACATAATAAACTTGCTGACAAAGTGAAAAGGACATGATGAATATGTGAAGAATAATCAACAAACTAACAGTTCGTAAAACAATTGCAAGGTAACATAGAACATACTCTGTCCGGCATGAGACTCTGCACCAGGAGTGCTGCCAAATCCACATTTTTGCAACTTACAATGTAGTTCACGGCTTGCTCCACATTTAAAGACAATGATAAGCCACGAAGATCCCGACGAGTTCATCCTCTGTCATTTTTAGTGAACTAAATCAGCATCTTTCATAACTCTATTACCATAGTAGTTATGACTACAATTTTTTCTGGTAGGAATGAATAATCAATTAATTTTGAACAAAACATGAACAATCCCAAGTCCAACCAATCAATGCAAGAAGGATACAATTTGAAACTTAATTTTCCATATTTTGCTTGAAACTAGTTACCTGGATTTAATTTGCCTAGTCTCCTTTTTTATGCTTTCGTTGCGCAGCCTGACAGCAGACCGAGTTTGTATGTTTTTCGTAGTTTTCTTGCAAACGATTCCTATAATTGAACAAGTCATTTTTCATTTAGCAAGGTGAATGGGCAGCCTGCATTTTTTGTCCCTGTCATCTTCAGCTCACGATCTTTTCACTAGGCCGATTTTTGTTATTAGTGAAGCTTCTATATTTGCTGAGGACAATTTATTTTATTCTTATCACATTATAGTTATTATCAGGCAAGATTCTTCAGGTAAGAGATATTTACCCCACTAAATGCGATGAAGAACCCCAAAAAAATCGTAACTAAGTTATTAAATAATGTCTAAACCAAAAACCAAAATGAAAGATGGTTTCAAGATCTTATCGAAAGTACATGAGGAAAGTACATGAGGAATTTAATATATCAGGAACTTAATATAATATGAAAGATGGTGGTTACCCAGCTAAATTAATTGATATCCTTCATAGTTATCATCATTACGAGAGTCACGACACCATTATTGACCTTAATAAAAAATTAATAGTGTGAACTTGGACTTTGACCTGGCTTTCTTTAATATATATGGTAGATAATAAAAAAAAATACAAGAATTACAGATCACTTTAGATGATATCACACCATGATTGTAGTCAGCGGGTGATTTTCTAGTGACAAGATCAAGCAGAAAACGTATTAATTAAGGAAAAGCCAAGGCTAAAAAGCTTCGTGTTTATTTAAAATTTATTTACGCCCAACTCATGATAGTAGGCAATCGAGCATCCTCTCACACGATTGCAGTAGATTATAGTACTGATCAATATCATCATTTTGACACCATTTAACTCTTGATTTATGATGCTTTATCTTTATCTGGTTCAAACACAACAGGAAGAGGGTTGGCATTGGGAACCAATCTGTTGACAACGTTGCCAACTGGGACGCATGAGCACTCACAGAAGGGGTCGGAGACTGGACAATAAGAAAGCTGATACAAACTATTATCACCTCCATACTTGGATATCTTAAACAGATTCAACCGATCAACACCTCCTGTGGTCACAACGAATCCTCGCATTGTTGGCCTCGATTCAATCTTCCACATGGTTGTCACGCCCGCCATCCTGCACGAGGATGCATTGAAGTTCAAATTCAGATAAGTTCCTTCGCGGATGACACTGTCGTTGGATTCGGCAACCGGTGAGAATGTTATTGGGAGCTTATCGCTCATGGGGGAAAGTGTAACATCTGAATTGCATATGATCCGGCTAGTCGCAGAGACCGCAAGAGTTGTTGTATTATCTTCATCCGAAGTGGCTCTGATGAAGTAACGAGAACCAGCTGTAACCTCATTACCGAAGACATCGATCACAGCTTCAGGATCTGCGGCATGAATGGCATGTGGAAATGAAGTTGCTGTGAAGGCAAAGAAAAGAAAGGAGAGCGCTAGAAATTTAGTGATCTTCATTTTTGAATATGAGTAATAGTTATCGAAGTACTGTTTCTCGTTGTTGATGTGGTGAAAGAATGCATAGAGAGGATAGATTTATAGGCACCAGGCATTTCGATTATTTCGTACAACTTATTTTTAAAAAAAGTGCCTTTGGTTCCACAAAAATATAATTTATAGTGTTTTGCTCGTATGGATTAGCTGTCTAGGTTTGAAGCACCCACTTGCTTGCTTGACGAGCAGCCTCTCGGAGCACATGATGAGCCACTTGCACCTCTTGCTTTTCTTGAGTCATTCCACAAAAGTGTTCTGCTCATGCTCATTAGGTTATAAAAATATTCGAAATTTGTTCTTAAATTAATTAATATTCGAAAACAATTTTATCTCGTTGGTATTAGTGATCTTAACTCTATCCGAATTTTCTTGCACTAGAAATCTTTTTGATTTAATAGAAATTTAGTTGCCGAGATCGTGGATTATTAAATCCTGATATTATCTCTTGTTGATGTGTGTGAAGAGGTGTTCCGAAAAGACAAATGACAGCCTATGCGACGAATTCATATTCAAGACAAGACACTAGTATTTCAAAACTTTGACATTTGATTTCTATGGACACATGTGAATGAAGAGGGTCGTCAGGATTTAATGAACAGAAACATGATGTAATATTTGACTGACCCTTTTTGTTATTGAAACCTACCTTTCAACCTCATAATATCATTTTTGCTGTTAATTCCTCAACCTTAATTAAACTCATAAACACTATGTTAAACCATAAATTCCATAATATTTCTCAGAATTCAGCCAAGTCAGAGAGAGAAGAGATGCGAAAGATGTTATTGGTGCAAGTGTTTTCTGCTATTTTTCTTAACGTTGCTACAATATGGTTGGTTATGAAATTAAAGATTATTGTTAAGCAAATGATAGAAGGTCCATGCAAATTGGACAGCTGGTTTGGGATTGAAACAATTTTGAAACAAAATGATGACATCGTACTAAAATTTCACAAAGGAGATGAAATAAAAGGGTTAGTTAATCGTCCAGCAAATACAAAAAAGTTTGGAAAATTAAATAGAAAGCACAAACACAGGAAACATCCACTAAAATCTTTACAGACGAACAAACTTAGAATTTCCTCCTCAATTTTTCTGTCAACACCTACCCCTTTTATTTTATTTTATTTTTGGGTATATTTAGGGAATAACCCAAAATTAGATTATAACAACTAGAATGCCTACATTAACAAGATTAGATGCTGTGTGTGAGGGATGTGTTCTAGGGAAACAAACAAGGGAGAAATTTGATAAAGAGGAACTGGAGAGCAAGCCATCCATTGGAATTGATTTACACAGACTTGTGTGGGGCCATACAGCTACAACATATCAACAACATATCATAAAGGATTCTTTAGTTACACACGTCATTTACAACAATTGACGTAAAATAACAACACTACTTTATAAATCAAAAATCAAAATAAATTATTCAATACACGAGAATCATTAACCAAAATACAGAGCAAAATAGCATAAAGACAGGCTCTGATACCACATGTTAGAAATACTTTAGTAATTGAATGCTAAATACATATAGCAGCAGAAATTTAGATTATAAATATCTTTAGTCATTGTTGCTCAAGTACCGAAATTAAATGAATTCCCAAAGGCACCATCAACCAAGCTTTTCCCAAAATGGCAACAACGATATAAAATAATAAAATATTTTACGAGAGGAGCCTTCTGATCTATGCCTACCATTAGCCGTAGATGGAGTACACAAGCTATTATTTATAGGTAGATCAGGGACCCCACTCACTAATTTATTTTCCAATTTTCTCCTTCCATCATGGAGATAATTGACCATGATCAATTAATTAATCCCCATGATCAATTAATTGATCCCCATGATCGAACCCCATGACCTATCTTCATGGTCATGGGTTTGCATGATCAAGAACATGGGTGTGTCATGAGGGACATAAATGGAATTTTTCAACAGAAAGGAGTTGGAGAGCAAGCCATCCATTGGAATTGATTTACACAGACTTGTGTGGAGCAATGCACCATGAATCAATTGGAGGTAATAGATACTTTATCATGGATTTTATTAATGATTTTTCAAGAATGTATTGGGTATATCTCCTTAGGAATAAATCAGGTCCTTAAAAAAATTTAAAGCACTTGTTAATTACAAAGTGACAACAAAATAAAGAGATTGAGAAGTGGTAGAGAAGATGAAATTGACTTTTCTAAGTAGTTATATATCTGTTACAAATAAATTACAGAAGATTGACTCATCTTTTCAGGAAAATCTCTCTCTGTGAATTCCTTTTATCTTCTCAAATCAAACAGAAACACCTACAAACTACAAAACAAACAATCGATTGAAGTTTCTACAAAAATAGAACATCAATTGAAAGAATTTCTACAAGTATCACCACAATCGCCTCCTCGACATACGCCGACAAGATCGGAAAACTATTGTTGTAACCCAATTTTGGGTCATGCCCCAAAACCATAAAAAAAAAAACGGGGCTGGTGTCGGTAAAAAAAAATCAAGTTAAAATTTTGGATATTTTTGAACGTTCGATTATACCCTTTTGGTGCCCGGAAATGAAAAAACGCAGATCCAAAGCTAAAGTAATTTATTATCAGATAAATCCACGTATAAACTAAGTCATAAAAAAAATTATATTTTTATGGACCAATTTGATATAGTCATTGGATAATATAAAAGCATAATTATATTCAGGAATTAATTTAGGTCCAATTGAAGGGTTTAATTAAGCTTGACGGCTTAATTATACTTTAAATTGATCAAATTAACTTTTATTAAAGGCTTAGTCAATAAGAAATCAAGTTCTTAAAATTAATTCGAGCTCAATTGGTGATAATTGAATTTTCAGAAACCAATTTGAATTTTTTCAAGCCAATTATGCGAAATCAGGGACCCAATTGAACAAATTGTGAGTTTAATGGTTGATTGGGGACTATATCGCAGAAAATAAAAAGGCGCGCGAAGTCAAGGCTAGAATTGAAATTATGAAGGAGGATATAATTGTACAAAATCATAAATTTAAGTTCAATTGAGGGTGCAATTAAAGGAGTTATAAATTGAGGGACCAAATCGCATTTTCACACCCAAAAGTAACAGCTTGCTGCGCCACCCATTTGCCAGCCACTATTCCCGCTACCCGCTCGAAATCATGGGAGTCGAAAGTAGGTTACCTTGTACAACTGTGAATCTGCAATGGCTATATAAACCCAAAGAAAACAAGGCGGAAGATGAAAAAGGAAGAGGACGAAGAGAACAAAGCGAAAACGAGCAAAAATTGAGGAACCAGGATACATTTCACGTAAAAAACAGACTTCAAGTCTCTCATTCTTCGGCTTTCATTTTTTTTTCTTTTCTTTCTTTCTTCTGTTTATTTTCTCTCCTCTCTCTCTCTAAGACCGAAGCTCCATCCTCTCTCTCTAAGTACTGGTTTCAGCCCTGACCACCAACTCCGACCACTGCACATCTCTCCGTCGCCGACAGAAGCTTCCCCTATACTCCATCAGCCCAGCCACGATCCCAGACGAAGAACAGCAACAACAGCCCCGTCACAGTGCACAACCCCGACATCTTCCAGCTCCTTTTCCGACGACCTCAGGCAACCATTCTCGACGCCACCGCGACCACAAGAACCAGCTCGACGTCCTCTACACGAAGGTATAAACAGAATCCCCATTAATCGTACTCGATAAAATCAACATTCTACTTGTTCGGACCGAGATTATGCGGGCGATGGCCTGCACTCCAAATTGTATGGGCCGACGGCCCGGATCCGAGGGACGGGCCGTTAGCCTAGCCTAGACCCGAGGGACGGGTTGTTAGCCCGACCGCTAAGAAAGGCGCACTGTCACCCAACCTAGTCAATGGCGGTCGGCGACCTGCATCTTGGTGTGCTCGGGTCGATAGCCCGACTGAGACAGTCGAGTCGGCACCCAGATTATCAAATGGGTGGGCTGGCAGCCCAGCCCACCCATAAATAAATAAATAAATAAAATAATAATACAAAAAAAATATAAAAATATTAAATAAATATAAAAATATAAATAAATATTTTTTCTTATATAAAGAAAATCTAAAAATGTGTTTTTTTTTTTCATACTACCAATACACTAGCATATTATTATCTTGGGTTTTGAAGAGAAAAATGAGTTTTAGCATGGATTTCACAAAGAAAAAATCATTTCTTGTATTTTGAGATTTTACAACAGGTTTGTAAAATCCAAAGGGTATTGGCCAATATTTCAAAAAAAAATAAAATCTTTTTTTGGGGTTCATTATTCACCGTCGATATTTCGATAAATAAATCCTAAAGAGGTAAAAATCCAAAATATTCGTTGGGAATGATATGTTTTTATTCACTGTTGGTATTTGAGTAGATAAATCCTAAGGGGATTACCCAAAATATTCAGCGGGAATATTAAGCTATTATTCACTGTCGGTATTTGGATAAATAAATCCTAAAGGGGTTGATGTCCAAAATATTCAGCGGGAATGATATATTATTATTCATTGTCGATACTTGGATAAATAAATCCTAAGGGGTTAATATATAAAAAAACATTTTGCGGAGTAATATCCCATTTTTTTTATTTAATTAGCACATGTCTTGAAAGTTCAAGGCCATAGCAAATCATAGGCGATCCAAAACGTCAAACAGCTTACCTTAGGTAGGGCGTACAAGGGGTGCTAAAACCTTCCATTTACGCAACTAGTCCCTTACCCTAGAATCTCTGAAAGACCAGTCTTAGGTTTTCTAGTAACCATAATACTAGGTGGCGACTCCCTTTTTATAAAAATAGATAATCCCCCCGACATTTAATCTCCCTGCTCACGGGGAGGGTCGTCACGATGTCGCGCCGTATATCATTCATATTTTTTTGGGTGCGACAAAAATTAGGCTCAAACTTTACACACTATCGTCGATTAATGACCAGTTAAACAACAGAAAATCAAGTATTGAGCAATAAGATTTCAAAATATCGTAGATGTTGGTTGTTTTGTAATCCCAAACCTCACTGAAAAATTCTGCATTCTGTACCTCCTTTTCTTGTTTAATATATTTTGCCCATAACATTGGACGTAAAATAACATATGAAAACCTGTCCCAATCTGTATCTAGTTTGTGTACGTCGAAATTATGTCGATTTTAATAAATTTAAAACTAATATAAATTGATTAATTGTCCAATCACACTTAATAAGTGCAAGCCATTATTTTTTATTAATTTCAAACCTATTTTCTCATATACCCTTTCCTATATGCGGATTGGAATAAAATTGAAAGAATTTTATATTGAAATTAACTTAGGACCTAAAAACCCTTTAAAATAGGCAAGAAAATAAATAGCCTGCACTGAAATTTCGTTCCGAACATTTAGATGATATCACCAATATGATTTTCCAGTGACAATATCGAGCAACAACCGAAGTGTGTGTGTGTGTGTGTGGAGAGAGAGAGAGAGAGAGAGAGTAGACATGAAAATTAAGGAAAAGCTAAGAAGCTTATTATTTATTTATGTTTTATTTATGCCCGTCACTCGCTAGTAGGCGATCGAGCTCCCTCATTGAGGATTGCAGTAGACAATAGTACTGGTTGAAACATGATAATAGGCAAACGACTTCCCTAACTTTCTCGTGCAAACTGAACAAGAAGAGGGCCGTCCGTAAAGAGAGCCAAGTTCTTGTCAGGACCGTCGACGCCTACAGCAACGCATGAGCATTCACACAAGAGTTCACACTTTGGACAAAAAGAAAGCTCATATGTTTTATCAAGACCCTCAAACTTGGTGATCTTAAAGTGATTCAATCGATCAACACCTTCTGTGGTCACAACGTATTTTCCCGTTGTTGGACTTAATTGAATCATCCACGTCGCTGTCTCATCTGTAACAAATCTCACAGTTAGATAATCGCCTTCGCGGATGACACTATCGCTGGGTTCTGTAACTGGTGAAAAAGTTAGTTTCATGCCCTCGGTCTCGTTGCAAAGTACAACAAACTTGCCAGACGCAGTGACCGAAGCAGTTGTATTGTCAGTCCAGGAGGAGAAGATTTTATAACGAGCACCGAACAGCATCTCGTGACCAAACATATCGATCACTGCTGCAGCATCTTCCGCATGAACAGCCTCAGGAAATGAAGTTGCTATGAAGGCAAAGAGAAAGAAGGAGAGCCCTAGAAACTTGGTGATCTTCATATTTGTTGAATATAAGCACTATTTGTTATCTCAGTATCGTGTCTTGTTGATGATTTGTTCATAGGATGCATGGAGAGCGTATATTTATAGTGACCAAGCATGTGGATTATTTGTTACGGTTAATTGCAAAATTCCACAAAAATATAATTTGAAGTGTTTTAATCGTGCTGATTATTGTTAGAGAATATTAAATGTATTTCATAAAACAAAAACAAAATAAAAAAAGCTAACATACATTCAACATTTTTTTAATGATTAACATTTTTTTAATGATTAACAAATCACTAAAAAAATATCAAAATATCGTTGCTACCTCAACTTTTTTTTTTTTTACCCACCAAAAGTAAAAAAAAAATGGTATTTTAATTACAATAATGCATAATAAATTATCTTCAAATAATAAAAACTAATGGTTTTACTCTTTTTTTCCAACATAAAAAAGCTAACAATCAACCATTGTCTACACAGGTTTTTTAGAACTATTTTTTTAGTTTTGAAAATCTCACCAATTAGATCTTTGCTATTTTACAAAATAAAACCACGTATAACTCTCAAAGAAAAAAACCTTAATTTATCTCCCACTCACCGAGTCACTCACCATGAGTGAGCTATCTTCAACAATACCAAGTCAGATTCGGTTCCTTCTTCATGCCTTGAACAAAGCCAGCGTCAAATCCGTGTTTCATGACCTCTTTCTGGTACTTTCTTTACATCTTTTTATTTGCCCTAATTTTGCAATCGATCGTTTATTTATCTTTCATTTTTTTAAAAAAATTAACATTTCACTTTTTGTTTGACCGCATTATCTCTCAATCAAAAATAAGAATTTATTTTATGTTTGGTGAGTTGTTGGTTTATTCCTCCTTTTTTGCCCCTTTACTGGTTTGGAAGAAGCTTGGATTGCATTTGTGGGTTGAGAAAGCGGAGAAGAAGAAAGCCAGAGAAGGCAAAGAATTAACACAGCTGGATGAACAATGTTTTTACAACCTCATAATTAAATAGTCAGGACATGTGGCAAAACAACCACCACAGAAAAAAAAAAACCATTAAACAAACCGTGACTCAAAACAACTCGAGCCAAAGCAAACGAGCCATAAACCACTATTGAAATCCATAGTGAAATTACTAACAATGCAAAGTAAAAGACTGAGCTCTTTTAGTATATTGTATAATATGTCCTATGTTAATTTCAATATAAAATTCTTTCAATTTTATTCCAATCCTCATATAGGAATGGGTATATGAGAAATTAGATCTGAAATTAATAAAGAATATAGGTTTGCACTTATTAAGTGTGATTAGTCAATTGATCAATTTATATTAATTTTAAAAGATTATAAAAGTTATTAAAATCAGCATAATTTTGTCGTACACAAACTAGATTCAGATTTGGACAAATTTTCATATGTTTTTTTACATACAATGTTATGGGCAAAATATATTAAGGAAAAAAGGAGGTACATGTAAGAATTCGAAATACTATTAAGTGTATTTTCCTCTTACAATCTTACAATTGAGAATAAATTTATAGACAAATTACAAAACTAAATTAGCTAAATAAAAGTTATTTTATCTTCTTACTGTACACCGTTTCCAAAACTGGAAACTAACGACCATATATTTTAACACTCCTTCTCAAGTTGGAGTGTAGATATTTATCACACTCAACTTGTTAATTGCATCATAGAACAACTTTTTGGAGACTAGCTAATCTTCGGACCGAACAAACGGAGTGTGCTGGGCTAGAAGGAAGATCCAACCCCCCTTTTTCTCTTTTAAAACGTGAATTTCAAGACTGCATTTGTGAGAATATTGACTAGCTAATCTTCGGACCGAACAAACGGAGTGTGCTGGGCTAGAAGGAAGATCCAACCCCCCTTTTTCTCTTTTAAAACGTGAATTAATTAACGTTCTGCAGGGAAAACAGTGAATGTAAAGGAAAGAAGAAGGAAGAAGGAAGGATGTTACAGGACCGGAGGAGGGTCTTGCCCCGGCTAGTTCAGGAAGAGCTTACTGCTGGAAAGGAGGTCCAGGTTTGAAGAGGAAGTTCTCGAAGACTATAATTGGAAGAAATTATAGTATGAGGACCAAATTGCAAGTTTAAGTTTAGGTATTATTTTAAGAAAAAAATGGCATTTTATCAAACAAATCCTAAAAGAAATAATAATAAAAGAAAAAACAAACCCTTGGTTTATGGCATGGTGTACACAAGAGAGAATTGGAGAGCGCCTCCTTGTCCACCAATTATTTTGCTTTCCTGTTTGTGCGTTGAAAGAGGCCAAATATTTGGATTATTTGTTATGATTAATTCAACGTGAACCTATTGTTTGACAAAACTACAAATTATAGTTCTCTGGTGCAAGGAGTTGTCGTTTAGGGTTTTGAGCTTTTGAACCGCTTGATTAACTCGTCAATTTAAATATTTCCCCATCTCAATCTCGAAGAAAACAACAAATATGTCTCATCTTATTTTATGTATTTTATCCTCACTTTCTTTTTTAAATGATTAATGTAATGTCTTAAAATAATTTATATGTTGTTGATGAGTTGGAAGAAAGGATTCGTATTAATCCAAACCTAATCAAGTGTTTGTCTGCATTAATTATCACAGCGAAGAGGTGGATCACATGCATAATTCTTGAGCATAATTTATACACTATTCGACCAGGATCAGAAAGCGTATACTTAATAAACGCACAAATATGGCAAGTTCGATTTTCAGCTGAATAAATAGATTGGTGGAAGCAACTGAAGCAAGAGTTCTCTTGACTTGCTTTTATAGATCTCGATGAACTGTAAGGTTGCCAAGAGCAGCAAGTGTTGGATTACATCGAGAGATGGAGATACTTGGGATTGTGTTACCATAGAATGAAGATTGTCGCGGGCTATTTTTGTGGGCCATTTTAATGATCCATGGTTTGGTTCATACAAATCACGAGCTAATGGGGCAAGGTTCAATTGTTATCACGCTACAGTACCATCACAATCGCCTTCTCAACATACGCCAACAAGATTTCAGACTCCTATTAGGCTCAAACTTTACACTCTATCTTCGATTGTAAGAGGAAATCAAGACTTGAACAACAAGATTTCAAACTATCGTGCACGTTGGTTGCTTTGTAATCCCAAACTTCACTGAAAAATTCTTCATTCTGAACTGTTAAAATATATGGCCGTTAGTTTCTAGTTATGGAAATTGTGTAAAGTAGACAGATAAAGTAATTTTTATTTAACTAATTTAGTCTTGTAATTTGTTTATTAATAAAAACTTATTTTATTTTTTAATATAAATGTCTTATCTATAATAAAATGAATATATAAAAAAAAACTAAATAATCAAACTTTTGTAGGTTGATTATTTCGCTCAAATATTGACCTTATACTAATTAAAAAACAATTACCATGCTAGATATAGTCAAAATCCCAATTTAATTTATAATTTAGTCTAAATTATAAATCAAATATTGACCTTATACTAATTAAAAACAATTACCATGCTAGATATAGTCAAAATCCCAATTTAATTTATAATTTAGTTAATTCGAGGTAAAATCTAGGTTAATCACCTATTAATTTATTACATGAAACACGAGCCTTCCCTCCATATCAACCCTAGGGGACTTACTGAGTTTTATAACAAATCTTATATATGCTGTACAAAATATATGACTATTTTAATTTTTAATTTTATTTTTTTAAGAAAAAAGGTTGCTAACATAACACCTCTTATTTTTTTTTCTAAAAAAGAGTTTATATTTCACAAAATTTTAATTTTAGTCCCCTCACATTTTATTTATTACTAGCTATTTACTTGTGTTTCGCCACGACTAAAATAATATTTTTTTCAATGCAAAAGAAAATATTATAAATTTGACGAATATAATAAATTTGTATATAAATTTTATAAAGCACAAGTTTCTAATAAAATATATAAATTTTAAATTGATATAAGTATATCTATTTAATAGGTTTCAATGAAATCATCAGTATAAAATTATCACTGTCATTAAAAAATAAGAAGACTCTGATATTTGAACCATCAAATTCATTATATCATGATTAATTTATAATATAATTTAATTTAAATTGAACATAATATTAAAATACAAATTGTAGAAACAATTACAATAATTAAACAATAAAAATAAATTATTGATTTTTTATTTATTAAAAAAATATCATTATAGGAAGAAAGGATTTGGATTATTTGTTACAATTAATTAAACGTGTGCCACTTGTTCGACAAAATGACAAATGATAGGATGGTGACATGGACTTATAGCATAGGTTTGGAGCTGTTGCCTCTAGTACCACTCCTTTCTTGATTTTTCCCACAAAAGTGTTTTACTCGTGCTCATTGGTTTATACTTTATACATGCAATTTTTTTTAAATGTTTTTTTATTTTAAAATAATAATTTAAAAAAAATTATTTTTTACATCAATAATTAAAAAACAAATAAAAAATTAAATATTTTTATTTTTTTCAAAATCATTTTTAAAATATAATTTCAAACATATCTTAGTATATAGAATCCAAACACTTGATCCCTCTTTGGAATTGGAAGTACGATTGTGGTTGTTTTGTTAAAATGTTTTTTGTTTAAAAATAAATTAAAATAAATTTTTGATGTATTTTTTAAAAATTAATTTTGACATCATTATATAAAAATAATCTAAAACCACTATAATATTTAATTTAAAATAAAAATAAAATAATGTTTTTATTTATTTAAAAAAAATTGAAACACAGTATAAAAGGTGATATTAAATGTATATTTTATTAGCGATGTATTTTATAAATTTTTCCATAAATTTGTTTTCATATAGTTGCATAAAATTCTGCGTGGTCCTGTATTCTTATTTTGTCCTCCTTTTCCATATTCAATGGATTTCTCTGATTTGTTTCATATTCCCATAGTTGCCAGGTTTATTAAATCTTTCAACTACACTGTCCTATATAATTAATTGTTTGATAGTTGCTGGACATGATTAATACTTATTGAAAAATGAGAATGCCGACATAAAATTTAATATGGTTTGGTAAATTATTATATTCACAAAACAATTTATATTATTAAAGATTGAAAAAGGTTATAGATTTATATATAAATAAAAGAGATAAAATTTAGTGAGTGTTTAGCGTCGCAGTTCAACCTGTAAGAGAGAGAAAAAGGAGGGAAAAGAAAAAAAAATCATCAGTGATCCTCTGTCTGCTGGAATACAACACGCACACCAGCATGAGGAATACGATATGACGGCGCACCTGAAAACACGACAACCAGACATTTTCCATCGCTGCCTGACGCTGATTGTGCTACTTGAAAGGAGCATTGGACAGAAATTGTTGGCACATCCAGAAGACGTGACTACAGAAACCTCGAGGAAAAAAAATAGAATTATCTTAATATCCTAGACCCAGCGACACTGAAAGTACCACCATGGTCTAGCACCAAACTTTCATTTTTGTTGTTTTTGAAGGTACTTAAAGAGTTTAACTCTGCACAAAACATGATAAACCTAAACTACCCTCGTCTCCAACACCCCACCCGATGACAAAGTCGATATTTCACTATTCAAGATTAGATGAAAAATCAAAAATACCCCAAACCAGCCTTCATCTTCTAACTAGCACTCAGGATTAAATAGGTTCCTGAGTAAATAAAAAGGACCAGAACACCCCAAATAATTTGCAAATGTCACACAGGTCCCAAAAATGTCTAAAATACTCCAATATTGAGAGTTAAATTTTGCAGCTAGATAGGTAAAAAAATAATTTCAGTACTGAAATTCACAATGACATAATGAAACATCTAAGTTTTTGTTTTTGGTTAAATAAAAAATAAAACTTAATTTATTTAATTTATTCCTTAAAAAAAATCTCCGAACAACCAACAGAATGTAGAGATTTTTTTAAGACCTCCCATATAGCAATAAAGCAGAATACAAAACAAATTATCAAGTCGAATGTGGGAAGAATAAATAATTTTTTTTAAAAAAATCGATAATTAGAATCATCACACAAATTATCAAGTCGAAAATCATCACAAGTATAAATTTACAAAAAAAAAAAAAGATAATTAGATTTAAAAAATAAAGGATAAAAAATGAATTTTTTTCCTAAAATAAATAGATAAAAAAAATATTTCCGATTTTTGGTACTGTGCTCCCTTCACCAATTCAGCCTGCCTGTGCAGCACCAGTAATCAGCTCACACTGAAAGCCACTGCTTTCTTCATCTGGGTTCACTCTCTTTCTCTTTAATATCAAAGTTTCCATTCAAACTTTGTGTTTTCACTCTCTCTTGTTTATGTTTACAAGTAATTAAAGTTTCATTCTTTTTTGGGTTTTTTGAAGGCTAATTGAAGATGACGTTTTGAACCCGTTTCGAAAAATGTCAATGCGAACTCGAAAGATTGCTCCTAATATGGAAGCTGCACTTGCCAGCAATGATAATAGAACTCCATTGCAGTCTATATACAAAAGAAGCAAAAAGGCACAACATGCAAAACCCGCCAAGCAAAAGCACTTGAGAATGTTAGCAAAGCCCCAGGGAAGTTTTTGGAGATTTTACATGAGGTAAGCATAGAATTGCTTTTTTTCACTGTCACATATTAATTGTATGAATAGTTTTTAGCTAGTGTCTTCCTAAGTTATCCCATGTTATTAGATCATTTAGGACACTCAGATGGTCATTGTACTCTCCTGCTAACTAAATCCATTTCGTAGGACAGAAAAGTTGACATGTGCTAAGTAGACATCACATCATCTCTAATGTGATTGCTTTCCCATGACTGGAGTAGCCTCTTTGGATTCTGAATTTTCAGTCAATGAATGTAAGATGAAAAGAAGAGATGATCCAATTTAAAAATCCAAAAAAATCTTACTTCTGAAACAAATGCACGTTATCAAGAAATATGGCAAATGATCCCATTCGGGACAGTACTGCTACAAAATAAGCAAGCTTGAATCCATGAATATCTGGATTCGGGCAAACAAATACATTTATATCTAATGATTGACTTGAGAAACTGTAAAATGGTGAGCCAATGTTGATGATCTTTAGCACTGAGGCAGATCAAGTGGAGGGGGCTGTACTGACTGCAACTTGCCAACTCCATCAACTAAATGCATAAGCATATTTTCCTAGGGAGATCAAATAGAGCTTACGTACGAAAGAGATGGATAAAATCTACGAGGGGAAAAAATGTAGTTTAGAAGGGACATAATCATCCCATATCCAGATTTCCAGCCTCCAATGTTTCTCTTCACTTTAAAAAAGTTACCAAAGCAGATCGTTGATGACATTTAATACCAGCTACTCCAAAGTATGTATGGAATACGTCAACAGCATTCTCAGGTCCATCTGAAATTCCTCCATTTTCGGTATCCTGAAAATTTAAACAGATATCAGGAAAACAATAGAACGTAACATTAACGTGTTGAAGTATTTGTTAGAGAATAATATAATCATATTCTGGGACCTTATCTACAAGCTTAAACTTTTAGGTGAGATGGTTCCTTAACATGGTATCAGAGCCTTGCTGACCTAGCGGTTACGGGTTCGAATCTCACCATCCCCATTCTATTTGATAAAAAAAATCAAGCACAAGGTGATGTGAGCCTGTGCAAGTTTCAAGCCCAAAGTGTTTTCACTTGAAGGGGTGTGTTAGAGAATAATATAATCATATTCTGGAACCTCAACTACAGGTTTAAGCTTTTAGGTGAGATAATTCCTTAATAGTTTTTAGGTCATTCCAAAGTTATGATCATCATATACCACGCAATGGAATCTGACAGTTCAAGATGAAACTCACAAGCTTTACCTTGTTCATCCAATGAACTCTGTCAATTATGATCAAGCTCGAAAGAGCTAACCATGAGTAGCAAACCTGGAATGATTTAGCATGATTATGCATCTCAATGAGAAGTTGGAAAAAACTAGTACTTTGGGAAGAAAACCATCAGGAAGTTTCTGAGGGAGGCCATTTTATTTAGACCTCCAGATTTAACTTTCTGCTCACATAGCCACCACCCAAGTTGGTCTTTGTCAACATGATACAGGTGCCCTGTAAGGGAAAGAGCTCCAACAAGGCAGAAGACTGCAAACACAAGGAGCAAATGAATTTTATTACCCTTGAGGATAATTTGGACATGCACACATCACAAATGCATGGTACAGCTGAAGCCAACTATTGGCAGATTTGGAGAACCTAACTTCGTGCCAATGATTTGGACACCATTGAGGACATTTTACAATTAAAAGCACAGATTTGATGTAGTGGTTGTGAAAAATAAGCTTCTCTAAGGACCCGTTTAAACTAGCTTTACTTCTTGTCTATTACTTCCACGGTTCCAGTTTATCCTGTGACTCAATTTGCAGAAACTCAAGAAACCAACAAATTTCAGGATCCAGAACAACATATATATGCTTCCAATATCACTGAAGCACCGAATTAACTATGCTGCTGCTAGTCCTATACAAATCCCGCCTTTTCATTTACAGAGCAATGTTGACTATCTTTCTACATATCTAGAAAGCAGGCGATAGATTTTCATGAAAATGTTTTCACAGGCAAGCAGAAGTTGTCACTTTCGCACCACAGAGGAGAAACTTTTCAACAGCCAAAGAAGTGTAGGCAAACCATGAGCTGGGACATAAGACTGATAGAGTTTAAAATATGAACTCAACATGAAAAATAGGTTAAATCAGATCAATTCTCATTTATGTTCAACTCTTAAAAGAACAAAACATAATAAACTTGCTGACAGAGTGAAAAGGACATGATGAATATGTGAAGAGTAATCAACAAACTGACAGTTCGTAAAACAATTGCAAGGTAACATAGAACATACTCTGTCCTGCATGAGACTCTGCACCAGGAGTGCTGCCAAATCCACATTTTTGCAACTTACAATGTAGTTCACGGCTTGCTCCACATTTATTTTATCAAATTGTAAGACAACATATAACAATATGAATATCAATTCTTATGAAAATGAAATCCATCCAAACAATAAAGACAATGATAAGCCACGAAGATCCCGACGAGTTCATCCTCTGTCATTTTTAGTGAACTAATTCCGCATCTTTCAGAACTCTATTACCATAGTAGTTATGACTACAATTTTTTTCTGGTAGGAATGCTTAATCAATTAATTTTGAACAAAACATGAACAATCCCAAGTCCAACCAATCCATGCAAGAAGGATACAATTTGAAACTTAATTTTCCATATTTTGCTTGAAACTAGTTACCTGGATTTAATTTGCCTAGTCTCCTTTTTTATGCTTTCGTTGCGCAGCCTGGCAGGATACCGAGTTTGTATGTTTTTCGTAGTTTTCTTGCAAACGATTCCTATAATTGAACAAGTCATTTTCCATTTAGCAAGGTGAATGGGCAGCCTGCATTTTTTGTCCCTGTCATCTTCAGCTCACGATCTTTTCACTAGGCCGATTTTTGTTATTAGTGAAGCTTCTATATTTGTTGAGGATAATTTATTTTATTCTTATCATATGATAGTTATTATCAGGCAAGATTCTTCAGGTAAGAGATATTTACCCTATTAAATGCGATGAAGAACCCCAAAAAAATCGTAACTAAGTTATTAAATAATGTCTAAACCAAAATGAAAGATGGTTCCAAGATCTTATCGAAAGTACATGAGGAATTTAATATATCAGGAACTTAATATAATATGAAAGATGGTGGTTACCCAGCTAAATTAATTAATATCCCTTAATAGTTATCATCATTATGAGAGTCACGACACCATTATTGACCTTAATAAAACAATTAATAGTGTGAACTTGGACTTTGACCTGGCTTTCTTTAATATATATGGTAGATAATAAAAACAAATACAAGAAACACATTACAGATCACTTTAGATGATATCACACCATGATTGTAGTCAGCGGGTGATTTTCTAGTGACAAGATTCATGGAGACAACAAGAAAAGGAAAAGCCAAAGCTAAAAAGCTTCGTGTTTATTTAAAATTTATTTACGCCCAACTCATGATAGTAGGCAATCGAGCATCCTCTCACACGATTGCAGTAGATTATAGTACTGATCAATATCATCATTTTGACACCATTTAACTCTTGATTTATGATGCTTTATCTGTATCTGGTTCAAATACAACAGGAAGAGGTCTGGCATTGGGAACCAATCTGTTGACAACGTTGCCAACTGGGACGCATGAGCACTCACAGAAGGGGTCGGAGACTGGACAATAAGAAAGCTGATACAAACTATTATCACCTCCATACTTGGTGATCTTAAACAGATTCAACCGATCAACACCTCCTGTGGTCACAACGAATCCTCGCATTGTTGGCCTCAATTCAATCTTCCACATGGTTGTCACGCCCGCCATCCTGCATGTGGATGCATCGAAGTTCAAATTCAGATAAGTGCCTTCGCGGATGACACTGTCGTTGGATTCTGCAACCGGTGAGAATGTTATTGGGAGCTTATCGCTCATGGGGGCAAGTGTAACATCTGAATTGCATATGATCCGGCTAGTCGCAGAGACCGCAAGAGTTGTTGTATTATCTTCATCCGAAGTGGCTCTGATGAAGTAACGAGCACCAGCTGTAACCTCATTACCGAAGACATCGATCACAGCTTCAGGATCTGCGGCATGAACGGCATGTGGAAATGAAGTTGCTGTGAAGGCAAAGAGAAGAAAGGAGAGCGCTAGAAATTTAGTGATCTTCATTTTTGAATATGAGTAGTAGTTATCGAAGCACTGTTTATGGTTGTTGATGTGGTGAAAGAATACATAGAGAGCATAGATTTATAGGCACCAGGCATTTCGATTATTTCGTACAACTATTTTTTAAAAAAAAGTGCCTTTGGTTCCACAAAAATATAAATTATAGTCTTTTACACGTATGGATTAGCTGTCTAGGTTTGAAGCACCCGCTTGCTTGCTTGACGAGCAGCCTCTCGGAGCACATGATGAGCCACTTGCACCTCTTGGGTTTCTTGATTCATTCCACAAAAGTGTTCTGCTCGTGCTAATTGGGTCATAAGAATATTCGAAATTTGTTCTTAAAATTAATTAATATTTGAAAACAAGTATATCTCGTTGGTAGAAGACTAGTAGTGATCTTAACTCTATCTGTATTTTCTTGCACTAGAAATCTTTTTGATTTAATAGAAATTTAGTTGCCGAGATCGTGGATTATTCAATCCTGGTATTATCTCTAGTTTCTGTGTGTGAAAGAGGTGTTCCGAGAAGACAAATGACAGCCTATGCAACGAATTCAAATTCAAGACAAGACACCTGGTATTTCAAAACTTTGACATTTGATTTCTATGGACACATGTGAATGAAGAGGGTCGTCAGGACTTAATGAAACACAAACATGATGTAATATTTTACTGACCCTTTTTGTTATCAAAACCTACCTTTCAACCTCATAATTTCATTTTTGTTGTAATTACTCAACCTTAATTAAACTCATAAACACTATGTTAGAAACCTAATTGCATCGAGAAAGTGTTATTACTAGGCATGTTATTGTTGCCATCAGATGTAGTAGGTAAAAGATATGAGATGGGCATTGGATTTTGATAACAGAATTTAGCAGCTTAAGAAAAAGATATATTTATTGAATATTATGGAACTTAAACCATAAACTCATCAGAATTCAGCCAAGGCAGAGAGAGAAGAGATGCGAAAGATGTTATTGGTGCAAGTGTTTTCTGCTATTTTTCTTAACGTTGCTACAATAGCGTTGGTTATGAAAGTACAGAGACTATTGTTAAGCAAATGATAGAAGGTCATTGCAAATTGGATACCTGGTTTGGGATTGAAACAATTTGGAAACAAAATGATGACATTGTACTAAAATTTCACAAAGGAGCAAAAAGAAAATGAACCAATTTCATCGCTAATCGCTTGCTACTGAGAGCAAAAAGAAAATGTACCTTTCGTTGTGTACCCACGACTTGTATGAAGACTAAACTGAAGAAGAAAGATGGGAGGGGTCGTGAACTTGTGATTCGTGATTGAGGTTGTGACTTGTGAGGTGAGGAATGAGGAAGAACAGTTAGGAATTTGGGGAAGAGAAGTTAGGGATTCGAGGGAAAATGATTTGGGGTAGGGGACTGCGAGGGGCTTTTCATTTCAATTTTTTTTTTCAAGGCTGAAGCGAAATGATACCGGTGTATTTTGGCTGATATTTAGTTGAAAAATCTGAAATAGATCAGAATTTTAGTCAAAATAAAAATGACACCGTATTATCTTGTTTTTTAATTGGTATGAAATGTTTTATGTATTTCGATCGAAACGAAACAAACGAAACCGACAATATTGGTTTTAGCCATGACTTGGATTCATGCTCTCAACTCTCACGCAAATAACTCTTATTTATCCTTGACCTTATATTGTGATTAGCAAAATATATTTTTTCAAGATTTCATAATTATATTGATATTTATAAAGTTAAGTGATCAAAAGAGAATTTTTTTTCATCTTTTAAATTCAATATCTAAGAAGAATAATTAATGTATAAGTAATTTTGATATATCTTTAAGGCATATCTTTTTTTGTGCCATAAACTTCAAACTATCAAAATTTACATACCTAAATACTAAAGCCAAATTTCATCATTCACATAATCTTTTAAATATTTAGGTGGTTAGAGAATAATATGTTTTATATTATAGGACCTCACCTATTAACTTGGTGAGATGATTCCTTGACTTGGTATAAAATCTAGTGACTAACATCCATGACATCATCACCTAAAAAATCTTCTCAAAATAAAAACTCAGCTGCCACCACACATACAAATCAATCAATTAGAACTGCTTTTTCAAAATCCTATATCTTTCAAAATCTACCCCCAATCACACTCAAATTAGATAGAGTCAACTATTCATTTTAGCACTCTCAAGTCATTCCAGCCCTTCGTGCACATGATCTTGAAGATTATGTTCTTGGCAACAAGCCATGTCCTCTATAATTTACAGATAGCATTACCAATAGTACTTCTCCTGGTTCATCTAGGCAACTCGGCCTCGACTTTAATATATGGTTCTGAATGGACCAAGTCATCATGAGTTGGTTACTCAACTCCATTTTTGAATCAATATTTGGCCATATAGTTCGATGTAACACCTCTCGTGAGGTTTGTCGCATCCCAAAAATGGCAGGGAGCGGCGCTCGTGGCAACTGGTCCCCGTGAGCGGGGAAGATTATTAAATGTCGGGGGGATTATCTATTTTTATAAAAAGGGAGTCGCCACCTAGTATTATGGTTACTAGGAAACCTATGACTGGTCTTTCAGAGATTCTAGGGTAAGAGACTGGTTGCGTAAAGGGAAGGTTTTAGCACCCCTAGTACGCCCTACCTAAGGTAAGCTGCTTGGTGTTTTTGTTTGTCTTATGATTGCTAAAATATTTATAAAAAAAAATATTTACATGTTACCGATATATTATTTACGCCGAATATTTTGGATAGAATTTATCCAAACTCCGAGAAAATAATATGAATCACCGAAAAGTTTTTTTTATATTTTTTTGAATATTGGCCAATACCCTTTGGATTTTACAAACATGTTGTAAAATCTCAAAAATGCAAGAAATGATTTGTCTTTTAGCAAAATCCATGCTAAAACTCATTTTTTCCCAAAACCCAAGATAATATATATTTTTCTTTAAGAAAACAATTTTAAAATATGCTAGTGTATTGGCCTTATGCAACAAAAATAACACATTTTTTTAGATTTTTGTATATATAAAAAAACAAAAATATTTTTTATTATTTTTTATAATTTTGTATTATTTTATATATTATTTATATATATATATAATTTCGGGTGAGTTGGATTGCCACTACCACCTAGTCGATCTGAGTGGCGACTCAGTAGGTCCGGTCGGTGACAACCTGACTTATATGGAGTGCTGGCCGTGGCCCGATTAAATCGCAGTCCGGGCCGTGGCCAGATTAATTCAGTCCGGCAGTGGCCCGATTACTATAGGTCCGGTCGGACACAAAGCCCGACCAGGCCAGTTTACTGCATAAGCGATAGCAGGGATTTTGCAAAAATGAAGAAGATAAACAGTAGAAAATGGGGATTTTCCGAGTGCAACGAATGAGAATTCTGTTAATACCTTCGTGTAGAGGACGCAGAGGTGGTTCTTTTGGTCGTGACGATATCGAGAATGGTTGCCTGAGGTCGCCGGAAATGGAGCTGGAAGGTGGCGGGCCAGTGCACTGTGACGGGGTTGCTGCTGCTGCTGGCTCGCCGGAGACGAGGGCTGAGCTGCTGGAGGTCCTGGGAAGATAATGATGGTGAAATGTGGTGGTTTTAAGTGGCCCGAGGTTATGGTTTTGACTCCCCGAAATGTAGAGAGAGAGATGAAGAAGCTTCTGTTTTTTTTTTAGAGAGAGAGAGGGAAACAGATGCTGAGAGATGGAGGGAGACAGAGGGCGAGAGAGATGACAAGGACGCTGAGGTTGGCCGGCGAGGTGAAGGCTGGTTTATGGTGATGTTTTGTTCTTCGACCGAGAGGGAGAGGGAGCTCAAACGGCCTGCTCTGTTTTTGAGATCGAGAGGGTCGAGAACCGAGTGAACCCCGGAAGAAGATGATCAAGAAGAAAAAACGAAGATCATCTCCCCTAAACAAAAAAACACGAGGACCTCCAACGGTTATCAAAACCTCAGTCCCCCAAAATTCCTCCCTCCCTTTTTTTCTGAAATCCTCCTCTTATATCAAGACCGGTTCCAAAAAACCGGGGTGGTGGCTCAAGGTCATGTCTGCAAAAACCGGTGGGTGGTGGCTCAAGGTTATGTCTGCCTAATAGGCTCCATGTGGGTTGCTCTATGTCCTTGTCTTTCAATTTCAAAGTCCCATGTGGATGGTGGAGAATTTTGTCTTCAAAGTGGGGTTTTTCGGGTGGCTCAAGTTTTTGTTGTTTTTTTTGGGTATAAAATACAATTTGGTCCCTCCATTTGTTACTCCTCCAATTGCACCCTTAATTGAACTTAAACTTACGATCTTGTGCAATTATATCCTTGTGAAAAATTCAACGTTAACTTTATTTTGCGCACATTTGGTCCTTGATTTTTATCTGTGCAATATAGTTCCCCCTTCAACCATAAAACTCTTAATTTGTTCAATTAGGTCCCCGATTTTGCTTAATTGGCTTGAAAAATTCAAATTGATCAACGAAAATTCAAATATAATCAATTGAGCCCGAATTAAATTTAAGCACTTGATTTCTTATTGACTAAACCTTTAACAGAAATTAATTTGATCAATTAAAGTATGATTAAGTCGTCAAGCTTAATTAAACCCTTCAATTGGACCTAAATTAAATCCTGAATATAATTACGTTTTTATATTAAACCAACGACTATATCAAATTGGTCCATAAAAATATAATTATATTTTATGACTTAGTTTATGCGCGGATTTATCTCATAATAAATTACTTTAGCTTTGGATCCGCGTTTTTTCATTTCTAGGCACAAAAAGGTACAATCGATTTTTCAAAAAATATTCAAAATTTTAACTTGATTTCTTTACCGACACCATCCCCCATTTTATTTTATTTTTTGTTATTTTCTGATAGTTTTGGGGCATGACCCAAAATTGGGTTACAACAAGGTTTGGCTCACCCTTGAAAATATTTTCACCACCCATTCTAAAGCTCACACTCTTCAACTGCGTTTCCAACTTCAATCTCTTTATAAGAGCAATATGTCCATCCGTGATTACATGTTGAGAATGAAATCTCTAGCTGAAATATTAGCCTCTATTGGACAATAAATCTAAAATAATGAGCATATATTGTACATCCTCAAGGGCCTTGGTCATGACTATGACTCAATTGTGGTTAATCTCACCTCACGTCATGACCAAGTCACCCTCCAAGAAGTTCAGTATATGCTTCAAAGTCAGGAAATGAGACTTGAGCAACTCAATATTCCTTTAGCTTCTGATAATTCCTCACCAAGTGCAAACCTTGCCATACAACTTCGCAAATCTCTCACTCTTCAAGGATTCAATGGTAACCCTTCCAACTCATTTGGTAGTAGCTACACACCTGAACGAAGTAGTGGCAGAGGACGATGGAGCAGAGGCAATCGTCCTTTATGTCAACTATGCAATCTGTCTGGCCATGTAGCCTTGAAATGCTATCATCGCTTCAACATTTTCTATCAAAGGCAGAACAACTTTAGTCATATTCGGAGTTCCAGAACTCCTCTATCTGGCCAACAACACTTTAACATTGAAATGCTATCATCGCTTCAACATTTCCTATGAAGGGCAGAACAACTTTAGTCATATTAGGAGTTCCAGAACTCCTCTATCTAGCCAACAACACTTTGACAGTGATAACTAGCAAGTCTACTACTCATCATCCAATGCCACCCTATTCAGATAATGCATGGTACCTAGATAGTAAAGCCACAAACCTCATTGCTGCAGATCCTTCTAGCCTGCATTACAAATCAGAATATAAAGGTAATACTCATCTACTCATAGGTAATAAACAATCCATTCTTACTCATTTAGGTTACAACATACTTCAAAACTTCAACACACAATCCTCACTTGCTTTAACTAATATACTTTGTGTACCTGAAATTGTTGAGATGGTTACAAAGTAGTATTCATAGCTTGGATGGTATGTTGTTGAGTATAGGCTGGAGAATAGCTTGTAACACTAATAAAATTAGGGTCATTATCATTATTTAAACAATGTCATGTGGTGTATTTTGTGTGTCTCTTCCATCTTTTTTACATATCTTTTCATTTGACTATATTGACCAATGCTCTAGAAACGTAATATGAAATACTCTTCAATTCAAGCATATTTAACTTTATTAGACATACCTTTTTTACATTGTTTGGTTCTTGGTTTGATTGTTCCAAAACTTCATATGCTTGCTTAGCAATGGTTATGTTGGCCACTGTCTTAAAACCTGTATCATTTAGATATGGATGGATGATTATGAGTACTTGTTGATCTTTCTTGCATGCTTTTTGCATGACCTTCCTTTGAGTTGAAGTCAATGTTGCACCTTTCATAGGCTTTACAAAGCTTTTTTCAATCGTTTTCCACATGTCATAAGAACCCAACCAAGTTTTCACTTTCACTCAAATATATCAAGTTTCATATTTGTCCTTTGTCAAACCCATGATATATTAAAATGAAAAGTCTTGATTGACCATATGAAATAATCAAACACAATCTCTTGCACCATTTATTGGAAGAGAAATATAAGCATGGTAGAAGTTTATGGACAACTATAAAAAATTATAAAGCTTAAGAACATAAAAAGAAAATTTGAGAGGAAGGTTTACTTTATCAAATATTTTTTGTCTTATGTATTTCGCTTTACAATCTCTCTTAAATAATACTTCATATTACAAGCCTGTTTACGAGTTTTAAGTCCTAAACAATTAAAACAATTAAACCACTCAAAAATCTTCAGCTCACGATCTTTTCACCAGGCTGATTTTTGTTATTAGTGAAGCTTCTATATTTGTTGAGGATAATTTATTTTATTCTTATCACATGATAGTTATTATTGTTAAGATTGAGAGACTTTGCAGTGAATTGAAGAAATTAAAAAAAATGGAGTTATAAGAAGGGAAGAGAGAAAAAAAAGAGAGCCTGAAATTTGAATTTATTTACTGTTGCAATATTTCTACACACATGCCGTGTGTTTAACATCTTTATATACACATTTCAAATATCATATACTACCATCATGTATATTTTAGAATACAATTTTATTTTTTTATAATATATATTCATTTACACTCTAATAATTATTAGGCGATGATTATTTAGGTAAGAGATATTTACCCCACTATATGCGATGAAGAACCCCAAAAAATTCATAACTAAGCTATTAAATAATGTCTAAACCAGTTTAATGATGGAAATGGAGGGGTCCTTTAAGAAGACCTTTCGAAAATTCTCAAAATGAAAGATGGTTCCAAGATCTTATCGAAAGTACATGAGGAAAGTACATGAGGAATTTAATATATCAGGAACTTAATATAATATGAAAGATGGTGGTTACCCAGCTAAATTAATTAATATCCCTTCATAGTTATCATCACGACACCATTATTGACCTTAATAATGAAGTAATAGTGTGAACTTGGACTTTGACCTGGCTTTCTTTAATATATATGGTAGATAATAAAAAAAAATACAAGAAACACATTACAGATCACTTTAGATGATATCACACCGTGATTGTAGTTAGCGGGTGATTTTCTAGTGACAAGATCAAGCAGAAAACGTATTAATTAACGAAAAGACAAAGCTAAAAAGCTTCGTATTTATTTAAAATTTATTTATGCCCAACTCATGATAGTAGGCAATTGAGCATCCTCTCACAGGATTGCAGTAGATTATAGTACTGATCAATATCATCATTCCGACACCATTGTACTCTTGATTTCAGGTGCTTTATCTGTATCTGGTTCAAACACAACAGGAAGAGGGCTGGCATTGGGAACCAATCTGTTGACAACGTTGCCAACTGGGACGCATGAGCACTCACAGAAGGGGTCGGAGACTGGACAATAAGAAAGCTGATACAAACTATTATCACCTCCATACTTGGTGATCTTAAACAGATTCAATCGATCAACCCCTCCTGTGGTCACAACGAATCCTCGCATTGTTGGCCTCAATTCAATCTTCCACATGGTTGTCACGCCCGCCATCCTGCATGTGGATGCATTGAAGTTCAAATTCAGATAAGTGCCTTCGCGGATGACACTGTCGTTGGATTCTGCATCTGCAACCGGTGAGAATGTTATTGGGAGCTTATCGCTCATGGGGGAAAGGGTAACATCTGAATTGCATATGATCCGGCTAGTCGCAGAGACCGCAAGAGTTGTTGTATTATCTTCATCCGAAGTGGCTCTGATGAAGTAACGAGCACCAGCTGTAACCTCATTACCGAAGACATCGATCACAGCTTCAGGATCTGCGGCATGAACGGCATGTGGAAATGAAGTTGCTGTGAAGGCAAAGAGAAGAAAGGAGAGCGCTAGAAATTTAGTGATCTTCATTTTTGAATATGAGTAGTAGTTATCGAAGCACTGTTTCTTGTTGTTGATGTGGTGAAAGAATGCATAGAGAGCATAGATTTATAGGCACCAGGCATTTCGATTATTTCATACAACTATTTTTTAAAAAAAGTGCCTTTGGTTCCACAAAAATATAAATTATATTGTTTTGCTCGAATGGATCAGCTGTCTAGGTTTGAAGCACCCGCTTGCTTGCTTGACAAGCAGCCTCTCGGAGCACATGATGAGCCATATACTAATGTCTCGTACAACAGAGATGCATGATTAATGGAGTTTAAAATTAACTCTATCCATATTTTCTTGCACTAAAATAATCTTATTGATTAATAGAAATATAGTTGCAGAGATCGTGGATTATTCGATCCAATCCTGATTTTGTCTCTAGTTGATGTGTGTGAAAGAGGTGTAGACAAATGACAGCCTATGACAAAGTGTTGTATAATAGGTTTGGAGCTCTTGCCACTTGGACCACTTCTAGGGATGGCTATTTACATAGGCTGTATAAGAAGTCTAAAGTTGTAGGCCACCTAACATAAATGTCATGCTACTCCCTTGTATAGATAGGTAGGCTCTTCATTCAACAAATGTAATTCAACACGGTCTCATTGCTGTAGCTTCGACAAGGTTTGGCATGCTGGCAGGAAAGGAGGATAAGGTTGGGAAAGGAGCCATGCTATCTCTGATGATGTGGAGTCTTCTAATTAATGATGAACAAAATTTTAGCTCTGAAAGATCTATATGGTTTTTTCTCTATCTTAAAATACAGCGATTTTTCTCCTTTTTTTCGATCAATAACTAAAAAATAATAAAAATAATTTTTTATATCAAAATTAAATTTAAGAAATATTGTGGTCCTGAAATTGTATAATCTATGTTATTTTTGATGTTTAAAAATCAAAAATTATAGCAAATCACTCATGTTTGATGTGTTTTTTTTCATTTCAATCTCTCTTTTTTCAATCTTATTTTTTCATTAAAAAAAATCAAAATCAAATGGTCTTTATATAGAGCTAAATTACCAGGAAAAAAGGGTTTGAGAATTAAATTAAAAAAACCCAAAAAATCACATAATTCATCCTCAATAATATGTGACGGGGTTAATAGTGAAATTTGAAAGAAGAAGAAAAAACACCTTTAAGATGGAGACAAGATGAAAATAAGAAAAGGCCAAAGCGAAAGAGTTTCCTGCGTATTTATTTAATATTTACTTGTGCCAAACACATGATCGCAGGCAATCGATCGAGCTCCCTCACCCAGGGTTGCAGTAGATAATAATAGTGCATTACATATCATTCTTACATCATTTTATATTCGAGGTGAGGTGCTGTGGATGGCACAAACACAACAGGAAAAGGGACGCTACTGGGAGCCAAGCGATTGACAACGTTGCCAAGGGGGTCGCATGAGCTTTCACCTAAGGTTTCGGAATCTGGACAGTAGGAAAGCTGATACAAACCATTATCACCTCCATACTTGGTGATCTTAAACCGATTCATTCGATCAACACCTCCGGTGGTCACAGCGATTCCTCGCACTATTGCTCTGAATTCCATCTTCCACATGGTCGTCACGCCCGCCATCCGGCATGTCGGTGCGACGAAGTCCACGTTTAGATAACTGCCTTCTTGGATGACACTGTTGTCGGATTTTACAACTGGTGAAAATGTTACAGGGAGCCCATTGCTCATCGGGGAAAGCAAGACGTCTGAATTGCAAATGATAGGGCTGGTCGCGGTGACCGCAAAGTCATTCGAAGCGGCTCCGATGAAATAACTAGCACCAGCTGTAACCTCATTGCCGAAGACATCGAGCACTGCTGCGGGATCTTTGGCATGAACGGCCTCGAGAAATGAAGTTGCTGAGAGGGCGAAGAGAAGAAAGGAGAGCACTAGAAATCCGGTGATCTTCATTGATGAATATGAGTATTAGCTATCCCAAGATTGAGTCTTGCTCCTCGTGTGTTCAAAGACTGGATAGAGACCATAAATTTATAGGGAGAAAGGATGTGGATTCTTTGTTACAATTAATTAAACTTGTGCCAATTGTTCGACTAAACGACAAATTATAGGACGATGACATGGACTTGTCGTCTAGGTTTGGAGCTCTCGCCTCTAGGACCACTCCTTCCTTGACTTATCCAGCCAACGTGTTTTACTCGTGCTTATTGGTTTATATTTGGAATTAGGATTTAAAAAAAAAACAAATATTTAAAAATATATTAAAATAATCAGTTTTTGTTTTTGAAAATTTATTTTTGATATTAATAACGATATTTTTTTATTTTTTAAATATCAATCTAAAATACTAAAAAAAATAATTTAAAATAAAAAATAAAAATAAAAATCATTTTTTTATTTTAAAAAAAAAAATATTTCTGAAATGCAATATGCTCTTAAATGTATTTTTTTTTATTAGTGATGGAATTTATAAATCTTTCCATGAATATATTTTCATATAGTTGCATAAAAATCTGTGTGGTCCTGTATTCTTGTTTTGTCCTCTTCTTTTTTTTTTTGGGTAAGATTTTGTCCTCTTCTTTCATATTCATTCAATGTCTTTGATTTCATTGTTTCATATGCCCATAGTTGTCACGTGTATTAAATCTAGTTTGTCCTATATAAATAATTGTTCGATTGTAATAAATCTAGTTTGTCCTATATAACATTATAGGAAGAAAAAAATGACATTATAGGAAGAAAGGATTTGGATTATTTGTTACAATTAATTAAACGTGTGCCAATTGTTCGACAAAATGACAAATTATAGACGGTGACATGGACTTGTAGCATAGGTTTGGAGCTCTTGCCTCTAGGACCACTCCTTTCTTGATTTATCCTACAAAAGTGTTTTACTCGTGCTCATTGGTTTATACTTTATACATGCAAATGAGGATGTTTTTTTAAAATATTTTTTATTTTAAAATGATATTTTTTTTATTTTTTAAAATTTATTTTTACGTCAATAATTAAAAATGCAAAAAATAAATAAAAACTAAACATTTTTAATATTTTTTCAAAATTATTTTTGAAATGTAATTTCAAACATATCTTAGTATATAAAATCCAACCACATGGTGTCTGTTTAGAAGTATGATTGTATTTGTTTTTTAAAGTATTTTTTGTTTAAAAATATATTAAAATAATATTTTGATGTAATTTTAAAAAATTAATTTTGACATAAAATAATCTAAAATCATTAAAAATATTTAATTTAAAATAAAAATTAAATTTTTTTATTTATTTAAAAAAATTGAAACGTAGTATCAAAGATGATCTTAATTGTATATTTTATTAGAGATGGAATTTATAAATCTTTCCATAAATTTGTTTTCATATAGTTGGATAAAAATCTGCCAGGTCCAATATTCTTGTTTTGTCCTCCTCTTCCATATTCTATGGATGTCTCCGATTTGTTTCATATGCCCATAGTTGCCACGTGTATTAAATCTTTCGACGAGTTTGTCCTATATAAATAATTGTTTGATAAGGTTGTTAATTTCGTTCCATTTCGACCGGAATGTCCGGAACGTTCCATACTATTAAAAAAATCGAGACAAAACGGCGTCGTTTTCGTCTCGGTTTTAATTTTGTCGTTCCGGAGATTCCGACTAAATCCCGGCCGGAACGGTACCGAGACATTCCGGTCGTGCCGTTCCGGCTCAAAATCATAATATTTTTTATTTTAGAACATTTTACTATCATAATATTTTATAATTTTAGAGATGTTTTTAATTTTGAGATTATATTTGTTTGACTTTGTGTTTGTATCGTATAATTTAAAGTTAATTTATCTTGAATTTAAATTATACTTGTTAAATTAATATTTTAATTTTTTCATATATATATATATATATATATATATATATATATATATATATATAAACAGTACAACCTCGTAACAGCACGCCGGAACGCTTCAAAACCGAAACGTTCCATACCAATAGAAAAAATAAAATGACGACTTATACGGTATTGACAACCTTGGTTGAACTTGATCGACATGATTCATACTTTTTGAAAATCGAGAGTGATGACATAAAGTTTAATATAGTTTGGTAAATTATTTATATTTACAAAATAATTATATCATTAAACATAGAAATAGGTTATAAATTTATATATGAATAAAGGAGAAATATTATAACCACTCAACTCAACTCAACAATGTTAGAAAAAGGTTATAAATTTATACTTTTTTTGTGTTCATATTTAGTTATTTAATGGTGTTTAGTTATTTGTCTTCTAGTCCATGAGGCAATGTTATGATGAGATACCAAGTGAAAATGAATATAGTGGACTATTGAGAGATGAATATAACTTTATATATGAATATATAAAATATTGATTGGTTAGCTTGAGATCTAGCTGACACATGACCTCAATATATACTAATTAAAAAACAATTACCATGCTTCATATAGTCAAAAATAAAATGAAAAAAAATAAAAATCAAAACTAAAAGCATAGATGCATAAATACAAAGAAAAAATAAATATTGTCCGATAAGGATTGAAAAAACCAAAGGAATTAATACCAAATAACAAATTAAGAGAATAATAAATAAAATGAAAAATAAAACATATAAATAATTTCAATCAATGGACAAAATTGCAACAAATCAAAACCTTGAGACATAAAAAATTAAAGGGATTTTCAAAAAAATCAAAAGAATAAGAAGATAAATGAAAAGTAGCATATATAACCAACTTCAATTGAAGTATGAAATTGAAACAAATTAAAACTTGCAGACCAAAAAAATTAAAGAAATCAAAAACAAATCAAAAATCAAAAGAATAAAGGCTTAAACAAAAAACAACATATATAATCAATTTCAATTGAATGGTACAATTGAAAAAATATATATATCCAAACTTCTATTGAAGAAATCAAAAGATCATTGACTGAAATGAAACACTCATAAACATAGAGGACCTACATGCATTTTATGGCTGTAGGAGAGAGAAAAAAGAGGGAAAAGAAAAAACAGTCACCAGTGATCCTCTATCCACTAGAATACGACACGCACACAACCATGAGGAATACGTCATGGTGGCGCACCCTGAGACACGACAACCAGACATTTTCCATCGCCACATGACACTGATTTTGCCGCTTGAAAAGCGTGTTGGACAGAAATTGTTGGCACATCCAGAAGACATGGGTACAAAAACCTCGAGAGAAAAAAAAAAGAATTATCTAAATATCCTAGACCCAGCGACACTGAAAGTACCACCATGGCCCGACACCAAACCTTCATTTTTGTTGTTTTTAAAGATATTTAAGTAGTTTCACTCTGCACAAAATATGAAAAATCTAAACTACCCTCGCCTCCAACGCCCACCCGATGATAAAGTCGGTATTTCACTATTCAAGCTTAGATAAAAAACAAAAAATACCCCCGACCACCTTCGTCTTCTAACTAGAACTTGTTTTATTGTGCAAATAAATAAAAAGATCAGAACACCCCCAAATAATCTGCAAATGTCACGCAGGTCTCTAAAATGTCTAAAATACCTTGATTTTAAGAATTAAATTTTGCAGTTAAAGGGATAAAAAAATAATTTAACTATTGAAATTCACGCTGAACTATATTGAAGGACACAATGAAACATGTGAGTATTTGTTTTTGGTTAAATAAACAATAAAACTTAATTTATTTAATTTATTCTTTAAAAAAAATACTACAAACAACCAAAGGAATGTAGAGATTTTTTTAAGACCACCCATATAGCAATAAAGTAGAATACAAAACAAATTATCAAGTCGAATCATCACGCCTTGTGGGAAGAATAAATATTTTCTTAAAAAAATCGATAATGAGAATCATCACACAAATTATCAAGTCGAAAATCATCACACAGTGTGGGAAGAATAAATTTTTAAAACAAAGATGATTAGATTAAAAAAATAAAGCATAAAAAAAAGAATTTTTTTTCTAAAATAAATAGATAAAAAAAAATATTTCCGATTTTAGGTGTTGTGCTCCCTTCACCAATTCAGCCTGCCTGTGCAGCACCAGTAATCAGCTCACACTGAAAGCCACTGCTTTCTTCATCTGGGTTCACTCTCTTTCTCTTTAATATCAAAGTTTCCATTCAAACTTTGTGTTTTCACTCTCTCTTGTTTATGTTTACAAGTAATTAAAGTTTCATTCTTTTTTGGGTTTTTTGAAGGCTAATTGAAGATGACGTTTTGAACCCATTTCGAAAAATGTCAATGCGAACTCGAAAGATTGCTCCTAATATGGAAGCTGCACTTGCCAGCAATGATAACAGAACTCTATTGCAGTCTATATACAAAAGAAGCAAAAAGGCACAACATGCAAAACCCGCCAAGCAAAAGCACTTGACAATGTTAGCAAAACCCCAGGGAAGTTTTTGGAGATTTTACATGAGGTAAGCATAGAATTGCTTCTTTTCACTGTCACATATTAATTGTATGAATAGTTTTTAGCTAGTGTCTTCCTAAGTTATCCCATGTTAATAGATCATTTAGGACACTCAGATGGTCATTGTAGTCTCCTGCTAACTAAATCCATTTCGTAGGACAGAAAAGTTGACATGTGCTAAGTAGACATCACATCATCTCTAATGTGATTGCTTTCCCATGACTGGAGTAGCCTCTTTGGATTCTGAATATTCAGTCAATGAATGTAAGATGAAAAGAAGAGATGATCCAATTTAAAAATCCAAAAAAATCCTACTTCTGAAACAAATGCACTTTATCAAGAAATATGGCAGATGATCCCATTCGGGACAGTACTGCTACAAAATAAGCAAGCTTGAATCCATGAATATCTGGATTCTGGCAAACAAATACATTTATATCTAATGATTGACTTGAGAAACTGTAAACTGGTGAGCCAATGTTGATGATCTTTAGCACTGAGGCAGATCAAGTGGAGGCGACTGTACTGACTGCAGCTTGCCAACTCCATTCTCAACTAAG
Organism: Salix exigua; assembly: GCA_032356905.1. Classification (NCBI taxonomy): domain Eukaryota; kingdom Viridiplantae; phylum Streptophyta; class Magnoliopsida; order Malpighiales; family Salicaceae; genus Salix; species Salix exigua. Next base: position 18,985,267 of record CM063606.1, on the reverse strand, counting down.
AAAGCCATAGACAAACCCCAATTGAGATGTGAATCTAGGTGACAGTGCATCATCTTTATATAGAACTAAATTACCAGGAAATTAAAAGGGTTTGAGAATTAAACTAAAAAAACAAATAATTCATCCACAATAATATGTGAGAGGGTTAATAGTGAAATTTGGAACAAGAAAAAAAACACTTTTAATAAGGAGACAAGATGAAAATAAGAAAAACCCAAAGCAAAAGAGTTTCCTGCGTATTTATTTAATATATATTTAGTTATGCCAAACACAAGATCGCAGGCAATCGATAGAGCTCCCTCACCCAGGGTTGCAGTAGATAATAATAGTACATTACATATCATTCTTACATCATTTTATATTCGAGGTGAGGTGCTGTGGATGGCACAAACACAACAGGAAAAGGGACGCTACTGGGAGCCAACCGATTGACAACGTTGCCAAGGGGGTCGCATGAGCTTTCAGCTAAGGTTTCTGAATCTGGACAGTAGGAAAGCTGATACAAACCATTATCACCTCCATACTTGGTGATCTTAAACCGATTCATTCGATCAACACCTCCGGTGGTCACAGCGATTCCTCGCACTATTGCTCTGAATTCCATCTTCCACATGGTCGTCACGCCCGCCATCCGGCATGTCGGTGCGACGAAGTCCACGTTTAGATAACTGCCTTCTTGGATGACACTGTTGTCGGATTTTACAACTGGTGAAAATGTTACAGGGAGCCCATTGCTCATCGGGGAAAGCAAGACGTCTGAATTGCAAATGATAGGGCTGGTCGCGGTGACCGCAAAGTCATTCGAAGCGGCTCCGATGAAATAACTAGCACCAGCTGTAACCTCATTGCCGAAGACATCGAGCACTGCTGAGGGATCTTTGGCATGAACGGCCTCGAGAAATGAAGTTGCTGAGAGGGCGAAGAGAAGAAAGGAGAGCACTAGAAATCCGGTGATCTTCATTGATGAATATGAGTATTAGCTATCCCAAGATTGAGTCTTGTTCCTCGTGTGTTCAAAGACTGGATAGAGACCATAAATTTATAGGGAGAAAGGATGTGAATTCTTTGTTACAATTAATTAAACGTGTGCCAATTGTTCGAATAAACGACAAATTATAGGACGATGATATGGACTTGTCGTATAGGTTTGGAGCTCTTGCCTCTAGGACCACTCCTTCCTTGACTTATCCAGCCAACGTGTTTTACTCGTGCTTATTGGTTTATATTTGGAGTTAGGATTTAAAAAAAAATATTTAAAAATATATTAAAATAATCAGTTTTTGTTTTTGATAATTTATTTTTGATATTAGTAACGATATTTTTTATTTTTTAAATATATCTCAAATGCAGTATGCTCTTATATGTACTTTTATTAGTGATGGAATTTATAAATCTTTCCATAAATTTATTTTCATATAGTTGCATAAAAATCTGCGTGGTCCTGTATTCTTGTTTTGTCCTCCTCTTTCATATTCATTCAATGTCTTTGATTTCATTGTTTCATATGTTGTCACATGTATTAAATCTAGTTTGTCCTATATAAATAATTGTTTGATTGTATTAAATCTAGTTTGTCCTATATAAATAATTTGTTTGATTACTGATGGATATGATTCCTACTTGAGGCAAGTGAAAATGAATATAGTGGACATTGAGAGATGAATATAACTTTATATATGAATATAAAATCTTGATTGGTTAGCTTGAGATCTAGGTGACACATGACCTTAATATATACTAATTAAAAACAATTACCATGCTAGATATAGTCAAAATTAAAATCATTACAGGAAGAAAGGATTTGGATTATTTGTTACAATTAATTAAACGTGTGCCAATTGTTCGACAAAATAACAAATTATAGGACGGTGACATGGACTTGTAGCATAGGTTTGGAGCTCTTGTCTCTAGGACCACTCCTTTCTTGATTTATCCCACAAAAGTGTTTTACTCGTGCTCATTGGTTTATTACCAGAAAACTAAAGGGCGTGGCTTTTTCACCGTAAACTGTCTCTAGAATTATTATGGATTCGAGCAGTGTGCAGGCGAAAATGATCCTCGGCTGCGCGGCAAAATCGCGGTGAAAAACATGACTAATTTCGGATTTTTTTAAAAAAAAATATTCAAAGATGAACAGTATAATCACTCTTTCATCCCCGGTAATAAGACAAAATAATGCATCTGGCGGAGGGGCACCGGTGTAATTGCGCTCGGCCGGACCGGTCCGGTCCGGTCCGCCGCAACTTTTATTTTTTTATTATTTTTAGAGATGGCTAAATACAGTTATAGCCCCTAATAAGACAAAAATACTGAATTGGGTTCAGGGTTATAACGGTAATTGTCCCTATTTTTCGAATTTTTTATTCCGTTATTGTCAGGGCGTGAGGTGCACGCGCCAGGCGGTTTTCCTCCTCCCGCCCTGTTCAAGTGGCGCGTGAGGCCTCCTCCTGTGGCCAAAAATTGTCGCCCAGTTGACAAAACGATGCGTCGCCGCGTGCTCTTTCTCTCGCGGTGGGGCATGTAACCACCAAATGACCGTGGACGAGACGGAGGCCAGTTAAACACGCTGGCCACGTTTCTCTCTCTCCTGCACGTCAATGTGCAGGAGAGTCCCCCATATTTCCTGACTTCGCACTTCGATCCTTAGACTTTGAATTTCGTTTTTGATCCTCGGTTCTTTAATATAAGTTTTGATTTTGTTCGATTGGGTCCTCCGATTTTTAATTGATTGAATTTCAAAGTTTCATTTCGACCCTTCTACTTTCAATTTGCGGGTTGTCTATATATAACTCAATCAATTCGGTACAAAAGTTCCGATTTTTGCAATTTTGTCCTCTAATTTCAATTGACAATAAATGTAATTTGCATTTCAACCCTTGGACTTTTAATTTTTTTTAATTGAATGCCTTTATATTTGATTTTCATTTCAACCCTTACACTTTTATTTTTTTTATCCCTACTTTTGTTCATGTATATATAATTATATTTAACACAATAATAATAATAATAATGATTTAATTATTTTTCATTCTTACTCTTTTGTCATTTTTTTTCCTCCCGATAATTTAATATATATTTTTCCAGTAATAGAAATGATAAAAAAAAATTGTTTTTTCTTTTGTTAAAGTTTCTGGGATATTTTTAGTCTTTCATTTATTTTTGTTTCTTTCATTATTAACATAATAATAATAATTATAATAATAATAATAATAATAGTGATTATGTATTCTATTACTATAATAATAGTGATTATTTATTCTTTCATAATAATAATAATAATAATAATAATAATTTTTTAATTGGTTTTACTTGCTTGCTGTGTTGTTCATGCTTTTTATTTTTTCCCCTGAGTATAATTTAATTTTTTTTTGTTTTTATTCTAGAGGCAATAATAATTTTAGATATTAAGGCTCCGATGTTACTATTGTTATAATATTTTAAATTAATATTGCTTCCTTTTCCCTTTATTTTTTTATTTTCTCTTTCTATTAATTGATTTTTATAATTTTATAATCTGCACAATAATGATTTCAGTAGTTTTTTTTCTTATTCAAATATTTTGCTCTTTTTTCTAATGTTAATGTGCGCTCTTTTGTGATCGTTTATGACGCAATAACTATATTCTAAAAGATGTAATCTATGCTTACGTGACAAACTTAACTCAAAATTTTAAACATTTATCTCTTAATTTATAACTTTTTTTTCTTATATCATATAAATTTATCATTGTAAATTTAATTATGTTAAACTATATACAAAAAATACCTGCGGCAAAGCGCGGGCAATTTGATAGTACTTTATACATGCAAATGAGGATGTTTTTTTTAAATGTTTTTTTTATTTAAAAATATATTAAAATAATAATTTTTAAAAAAAAAATATTTTTTACGTCAATAATTAAAAAACAAAGTAAAAAATTAAAAAAATTTATTTTTTTTCAAAACCATTTTTAAAATGTAATTTCACACATATCTTAGTATATAAAATCCAACCACTTGATGCCTGTTTGGAATTGTAACTACGAATGTGGTTGTTTTTTAAAGTGTTTTTTGTTTTAAAATACATCAAAATAATATTTTGATGTATTTTTTAAAAATTAATTTTGACATCATTATATAAAAATAACCTAAAACCACTAAAATATTTAATTTAAAATAAAAATAAAATATTTTTTTATTTATTTAATAAAATTGAAACACAGTATAAAAGGTGATCTTAAATGTATATTTTATTAGCGATGGATTTTATAAATTTTTCCATAAATTTGTTTTCATATAGTTGCATAAAAATCTACGTGGTTGTGGTCCTGTATTCTTATTTTGTCCTCCTTTTCCATATTCAATGGATTTCTCTGATTTGTTTCATATTCCCATAGTTGCCATGTTTATTAAATCTTTCGACGACTTTGTCCTATATAAATAATTGTTCAATAGTTGATGGACATGTTTCATACTTTTTGAAAATCGAGAATCCTGACATAAAATTTAATATAGTATGGTAAATTATTTATATTTACAAAACAATTTATATTATTAAAGATAGAAAAAGGTTATAAATTTATATATGAATAAAAGAGATAAAATTTAGTGAGTGTTTAGCGTCGCAGTTCAGCCTGTATTTGCTTTGAACCTGTATTTTATGGTTGTAAGAGAGAAAAAGAAGGGGAAAGAAAAAACAATCATCAGTGATCCTCTGCCCGCTGGAATACAACACGCACACTACCATGAGGAATATGATATGGCGGCGCACCCGGAAACATAACAACCAGACATTTTCCATCGCTGCCCGACATTGATTATGCTGCTTGAAAGGAGCATTGGACAGAAATTGTTGGCACCTCTAGAAGACGTGCCTACAGAAACCTTGAGAAAAAAATAGAATTATCTAAATATCCTATACCCGGCGCCACTGTAAGTACCACCATGGTCTAGCACCAAACTTTTATTTTTGTTGTTTTTGAAAGTACTTAAGTAGTTTAACTCTGCACAAAATATGAAAAACCTAAACTACCCTCGTCTCCAACACCCCAACCAATGACAAAGTCGATATTTCACTATTCAAGATTAGATAAAAAAAATCAAAAATACCCTGAACCAGCCTTCATCTTCTAACTAGCACTCAGGAATAAATAGGTTCTTGAGTAAATAAAAAGGACCAGAATCCATCAAATAATCTGCAAATGTCACACAAGTCTCCAAAAATGTCTAAAATACTCCAGTATTGATAGTTAAATTTTACAGCTAGAAAGGTAAAAAAATAATTTCTCTACTGAGATTCACAATGAACTATATCGAAGGACACAATAAAACATCTGAGTTTTTGTTTTTGGTTAAATAAACAATAAAACTTAATTTATTTAATTTATTCCTTAAAAAAAAACTCCAAACAACCAACGGAATGTAGAGATTTTTTTAAGACCTCCCATATAGCAATAAAGCAGAATACAAAACAAATTATCAAGTAGAATCATCACGCCTTGTGGGAAGAATAAATATTTTTTAAAAAAAAATCGATAATTAGAATCATCACACAAATTATCAAGTAGAAAATCATCACACAGTGTGGGAAGAATAAATTTTTAAAACAAAGATAATTAGATTAAAAAAATAAAGGATAAAAAAAAGAATTTTTTTCTAAAATAAATAGATAAAAACAAATATTTCCGATTTTAGGTGCTGTGCTACCTTCACCAATTCAGCCTGCCTGTGCAGCACCAGTAATCAGCTCACACTGAAAGCCACTGCTTTCTTCATCTGGGTTCACTCTCTTTCTCTTTAATATCAAAGTTTCCATTCAAACTTTGTGTTTTCACTCTCTCTTGTTTATGTTTACAAGTAATTAAAGTTTCATTCTTTTTTGGGTTTTTTGAAGGCTAATTGAAGATGACGTTTTGAACCCATTTCGAAAAATGTCAATGCGAACTCGAAAGATTGCTCCTAATATGGAAGCTGCACTTGCCAGCAATGATAACAGAACTCTATTGCAGTCTATATACAAAAGAAGCAAAAAGGCACAACATGCAAAACCCGCCAAGCAAAAGCACTTGACAATGTTAGCAAAACCCCAGGGAAGTTTTTGGAGATTTTACATGAGGTAAGCATAGAATTGCTTTTTTTTCACTGTCACATATTAATTGTATGAATAGTTTTTAGCTAGTGTCTTCCGAAGTTATCCCATGTTATTAGATCATTTAGGACACTCAGATGGTCATTGTACTCTCCTGCTAACTAAATCCATTTCGGAGGACAGAAAAAGTTGACATGTGCTAAGTAGACATCACATCATCTCTAATGTGATTGCTTTCCCATGACTGGAGTAGCCTCTTTGGATTCTGAATTTTCAGTCAATGAATGTAAGATGAAAAGAAGAGATGATCCAATTTAAAAATCCAAAAAAATCCTACTTCTGAAACAAATGCACTTTATCAAGAAATATGGCAGATGATCCCATTCGGGACAGTACTGCTACAAAATAAGCAAGCTTGAATCCATGAATATCTGGATTCGGGAAAACAAATACATTTATATCTAATGATTGACTTGAGAAACTGTAAACTGGTGAGCCAATGTTGATGATCTTTAGCACTGAGGCAGATCAAGTGGAGGGGGCTGTACTGACTGCAACTTGCCAACTCCATTCTCAACTAAGAAAGCCATAGACAAACCCCAATTGAGATGTGAATCTAGGTGACAGTGCATCATCCAAATCCCTGTTTCAGACCAGGTGAGTCAATGTGAGGTATCATATCTGTGAATCTGTTCTATATTGAAATCAAACTAATATATTAAATGTTTAATATACTTGTATTACCTGGATTATCAGCCTCAAACCGGATGGCTACCCATCCACCAGGAGGGTTTCCAATGGTATTCCTATACGGTGGATCAATGAGGTTGAACTTTGCGGGATCTGTTTGAGGGTTGAAGTTACCAAAGCCTGACCCTACAACTGCAAAATGGTATCCATGGAGATGCATTGGGTGGTCCTCAACCGAGATTATACTGGTATCCTGGTATACTATTTGTACCCTCGCACCAAATTTCAATTTGTAAAGCTTAGTTGCTTTAACAGGCTGCCATAGTCCTCGGCTGACATTGCCAGTGTAATCAAATTGTACTGGGGGGACAGGTGGAAAATCTGTTGTAAAGACTCCAGGTTGGCCTTGGTAGTAGGCCTGCATTAAGGAGTTTCTGGTTGGGAGTACAAAAGACACATTGTTTATGCTAGCTGCAAAACGAGTTCCATTTGGACCTTGGCAGCGGGGGCTATTAGGATTGGTGCAGTTGATGAGTCCTAACCCCACTGTGAAAAACAGGTTTTCATCAATCTGAAGAGGGACCTTAACCTTGGAAGGGCTCCTAAGACGGGAAGTGAAGGCAATTGCACTGTTTGTGTCGTTAAAGCCTGGCAGTTGTGGGAATATAGGTGTTGAGGACTTCCCTTTCTTGGCATTGCAAGGAGCAGATTTATATTCAAGGATTGCAGTTGTAGTGGTGTTGTCAAAAGGCGCATTGGCTGAGTTATAGGCATGAGCTGCCATGTAGTAGTGAGCTGGGGTTTGATCAGCACTGAGAAGGACATCAGTTGTCTGACCAGGAGCTATCATAATGAATGAGGTTGTGAAAGGCTTGGTGTAGGCAGCATCAACAGCAACTACTGTAAGTCTATGGTTGGCCACTGCAAAGAAGAGTTCTTGGTTCATGCCAGAATTTATGACCCTTAGGAGGATTGTTTCGCCAGAATCCACTGGAAATCTCATAGTTTCTACATTGTCAGAACAACAACAGATGTGATATTATGGGCAATGGTTTAATTTGCAATTGAGCTGAATAGGTGCTAAAGCAAAAACAACTGGCAAACCTTGCTTGGAGCATCTGTAGAGGTCGCCGGGTTGGCCATTGATGGTATAAGCATCAGACACATTTGGTGCTGCACCTGTGAAATCTGCCAGCCTCAAGACATCCATCGGGTTACTGTCCCACCACTCCCCTGTTACTCAACAGCATATAAGTTTGTCAGTTATGCAAGCATCTAATGGTTTGAAGACTTTGAATTGAAACTGAAAAATTTGTTACCTAGAAGAACAGGAAATTCTCTCCTGGGCATTGAGAATGGATATGGGGAACCCAATTTAGGATAAATGATTAGAGCACCATAAACAGTGGCTCTGAGCCATCTGCTATGAGCATGCCACCACAAAGTCCCCTCTTGATTTTCGATTGTGTACTGGTAGGTATAACTTCTTCCTGGTTGGATAGGGCATTGTGTCACGCGATCGGGTCCATCTGCCCATGGATTTCTCATCTGTCGGATTCCATGCCTGACAAATTCAGACACAAAAATTGAAACATACATGCATGTGTATGCAATTCTCTTGATTAATTTAGGTTTGTACAAGATTTTTGATAATTACCAGTGGAGTGTAACATTGTATCTAGCATTATTTATCGCCTTGATCACAAGAGTATCTCCATCACGCACTTCCAATGTTGGTCCTGGAAAAAGTCCATTGACTGTAATTGTATTATGAGTTCTGCATAGCCTCTTCACTGGCTTAGCTTGAATCTGTTTCAACACACACAATAAAGAAAAAGAAGTTACTTCGATTCTTCATTCTCGCACACATAACAGATACGAAGATAGTAATTAGAGAACACATACAACAAACTCATGGTAGTGAGTTTCTGCTTCAGAGAAAGATGCTTGGAAGCTGATGATTACAAAAATGCTAAGAACGAGGCAATAATATGATTGTTTTACAGTCAAGTTATGAATCTCCATTGCTTTCTTAGCCATGGTTGTGTAAAAAATCTTGAATGTGTGATATATCCTAGGAAGACCATCTGTTTATACCAGGATAAAGTGGGAAAGCAAGATGGACTTTTCTTTCTTTCTTCTTTAACCTTTCGAAGGAAAGTGTTTGGGCAGATCAGATTATATGAGTCAATAGTTTAGTCTAACCATAAAGGAGATTTGGTGCACCCACTTGCCTCATCAATCTTTTGATTAACAAATGAAGACACCAATTATATGATCTTGCTGCTGAGCAGTTGCAACTCATGTTCTATGTTTTTTTGGAGACTTCTCTTAAATCCTCTATATCTTGATTAGTTTTTAGCTTAGTGGTGGATTAAACTGTTTCACCATGCATATATATATATATGAAAAATTATTAGAATTTGAATCCTTCTTTATCTTGTCTTTATTAGTGGTTATATGGCACTTTTAGGTTTAATTGATCATTGATTAGTCAATGATAGTTTGATCACATTCTTCTTTCATCGGCCATTGGTTTTCACTTGACTTGTCTCTTGATGCAATATGAATAAAGCTTAAATACAAGTCCTCTCTTCCAACTGCTTCAACATTCCATGCTTTAGTTGAAGAAATCATAAAATCGCCTCTTTACTGTCCTTTCAATTACTGGAAAGAAAAAGTACTGCTAATTTATGGAGTCTTGTTCTTAGAATTATTATTTTTTAATAATCCAATACATTGATTAGGTGGATTCCACAAAAAATAATGTAATATAATATATATATATATATATATATAGGATCTATGACATAGTGTTTGCAGTTGTTTTCTAAAATAACACAGTATATTCAAATATTCAAAAACACTAAAAACTTTAATTTAGAGTTTTAAAAAAATCATTTAAAAAAAAATGCATGGTGTGTACGCCTAAATAAACACACCCTCGATAGTAGGACAATTAAAAAATTAGATTAGTAGTCATAGTTATTGAACAAACTGTAATAAATTAAAAGAACATATTCATTTTAGTCCTCGAATGATTAGACAAATACGTAGAAGATGAATTGTTAGCTCAACCATTATCAGACCAAGTTGACGAATCATTTTCCCTGCTAGTAAATAAAATACAGGATCAAATTGTTCACCTTCAAGTTCAATATCTAGGACAGTTGGGGCGAGGTTGAGTTTTGGTTCGGGTTTGGTCGGATGAGGTGAAGCATAATGAGGTTTGCTTTCTGTTGTCAGTCCCCACTTATTGTAATAAAGAACAACGCAGAGTCTTGAGTCACGACTCATGAACTCCATCGATAATCTTCAATGATGGAGGTGTTCTGAGTTCTGACTCGTAAAATTTTAGATGATAAGCACATTACAGACAAGAGAAGTGGAAAGATAGCTCCTACAGTAAGAATGGATTATTCCAACTCGAGCAAACCCATCAGTCAAGGTACTGATCAACATTTAAATCACAGCAGATCTCACCAGTCTACTTCCTGAAATTGTTTTCTTCATTGCTGGAACATAAGCAAATACTTCAAAGCTCAAGTTACTTCATGTCTTCCTACCCCAAATTTTCTCTGGAAATACAATACAAGTGGCGACTGTAAATTCTGGATTTCAAAGATCATGTGAGATGAACCCATCATAGATCATGTGAGATGCAACTCCAAAAGGGGAAGCAAAATGCCTGTTGGTAGGGGGGGAAGCATTAAGCAACGCTCTTTATATTTGTGATATATGTTGTTTCAATTCCTCAGATGACTCGATTTTTGAAGAAAAGTTAAGAAACTTGGACAATAATGCAGAATCCACAGTCACTATCTTCCTTGCAACATTATGAGGACTCCAAGTCTTCAATTTTCCGGAGATCCGATCATCAAGTTCAGCCTAGCTCGTTTATGGACGGGGTTAAACTTTCTACAACACCGAAAACACCTCATCCTGATCCTTTTGCTACGAGAGGAGAGTGTAATTCCCACGCTCTCATGTATCCTCTAGTCTGTCAATCTGACCATCTATCCATTTTGCAACCTCCTCAACTAATCACTTGTGTTGAATTTTTATGATTTGAACAGTAACTGTTATAAACATTTACTGTTTAGATTAAAGAACGAAATTTGCAGAAATTTTGTGAGCACAAAACCTGAAGCAACTGGAATCAGATCACACTAATTTTATTGAATTCAAATTGCTTTTATATAGGCTTACAATGATAATGAACTAAAGCCATAAAACTCACACAAATTGAGAAGTTATCTGATAATCATAGGATTCTTTGAGAAATCCTGCTACGAATAGGAGTTTCAAATAAACTCAAATACTAAAGCTAAAATAAAGCTAATTCGATAAACTAAAATACTACACTAAAATACTACAGCTAAAATAAAGCTAAACCAAAGCTAATCTCAGTGAAACTCTAACAACTTGAAGACTTGATTGAATCCCGAATAGCATTCAAGACCAGGGATGCTTGTTGTTACATAGTGTTAGAAAATAATATAAATTATGTTTTGGGATCTCACCTAGCAACTTAATTTTTTAGGTGAGATGGTTCTTTAATATATTATCAGAGCCTTGTTGACCTAGCGGTCACGAGTTTCAATCTTACCACTGTCATTCTATTTGATAAAAATCAAGCACAAGGTAATATGAGTTTATGTTAGTTTCAAGCCCAAATAACTTTTACTTGAGATGGTGTGTTAGAGAATAATATAAATCATATTCTAGGATATCACCTAACAACTTAAATTTTTAGATGAGATGATTCCTTAAAATATAGGTTCACCTTATTTTTCTTTCCAGATGGAAGAGATGATCGAACAAAAGATTGGAACACAAGACCATTGCAAGCCAATGGCTTAGTAACTAATTGCACCAAAATTGGAAGATGGGCCCTTAGAGAGCAAACAAGGGACTCCATAGATTTGATCTTCTCTCAAATATACTTCACCAGCAAAGTATCCACTACATGCCAATTATCAAGCCCACACTGATCTCCATTTGGCTGCATGGGAATTCAAATTCCAAGCATTCAAAAAGACAGCGAAGTTTATTCGGTCAATCTTATCTGATCCAAAAGCCTACATTAATCCAAACATTATATTAACACAAAGGCATCCGAGTTCTTGTGGTGTTTAAGTGATCCATATTAGGTGACCTCAACATAGCATGGTAGTAAGCTAGCGATCAACTGCTACTAACCTTAACCTTTTTAAAAGACTGGCAATTTTAGCCAAAACACATGCCTTTTAGATGTACTATAATAACTTGGTGTGCATTAAAGCATTCAAATTGTTGTTACTCATTTTTAGGTCCCATGTGATGGAAATGATGTATATCCCTTTAGAACCAAATACATGAGTTTTTTCAAACTCATTTTTCAGGCCTCACATGCCGGAAATTGTGTATATCCCTTCTGCTTTTCTTATCCTCCTTCTTTGATGTGAAAATCGTCAGGATTCTTAGATTAATTAGGAATCTTTATAATGCTAATGTCATTCATTCTTTATCTAGTTTTTAAGGTTGGATGAATCTCAAAATTTGCACTAAATTGTTGTTGTCGCAATATTATTCCAATACCAAATTTTTCTTTCAATATAGACTTTGAATCTGACTTTGTTTTATGCAATATATGATCATCCCAACTATATGCTATCATTTATGGCATGTAAGAGAATCAATGTGAACCTTTATTGGATCCTAGAGTGCATTGTTCTTATTTCAGATTCTCATTAAGATGGGGATGCTCGGCATTATCAGTTTCCAAATCAGATTAGGAGATTTATTTGACCAAGCAGAATGGAAGAAGATTATGTTCTTCGAAATGATTTTTTCTCGCTTCACATCTTTCATGTACATTGTATTCCCATACGTATAGATGACTTTGGTTTTTTGAATCACCTAATTTTGATGTCGAAAGCTCAAGATATCCCTGTTTAAATGTGTAGTCCTGCTTGGTTTTTGACCAAACAGATTACAAACAAATTATGTTCTTCAAAACATTTTTTCTCTCTCTTTGGCTTATTCATGAAAATTCAAGTCCTATACATATAGATAACTTTGGATTTTAGAATAGCCTAATTTAGATATCGGAAGATCAAGATATTCCTGTTTGAATGTCCAGTTCTACTTGATTTTTGACCAACAAATTGCGAGCAAATTGTGTTCTTCAAAATAATTTTTTCTCGCATTGAATCCTTCATAAAAATTGTATTAGTATATGTGTAGATGACTTTGGATTTTTAATCTCCTAATTTCGATATTGGAGGCTCAAAATATCCCTGTTTGACTAAGAAACGCAAAGGAAGTACCTCCTTCTAACCAACTTTTTCTCTTCCCTCGACCTCTCCCTCTCAATCTACGACTACCAGTAATACCCTCCCGATCAAATCTCTTCCCGTCTGCCACCACCGGCTTCTTCAACATTGTCAGTCTCTAGAAACAATGATCACCGGTTGTGCAAGAGCTCCGAATCATCGTCTCCAATATCAGCTGCCAAATAACATAGTTAGTCCCTAGAAGTCGTGATCACCAATTGTACAAGAGCTCAAGATCATCGTCTCTGGTTGCCGACCGCCAAGTAACTTCTCATACATTCCTTTTCTCTTCACTTTGCATTTTAATTACATAGTTATTGTGCATTACTTTGTTTTACTTGTTCAAGCGAATTATAATTCACTTGAGCAATGAATTAAGTACACACGTGCCTCTTGTGTGCTAACTAGGTCATTGGTTTAGACAAATGACCTCACACTCTTTTATATATATATATATATATAGAGAGAGAGAGAGAGAGAGAGAGAGAGAGAGAGAGAGGGGGTTATTTTAGAGTTCATAATTTTTGTTGCTAAAAGAAAATATCAATCTTGTATTTAGAGTACCTGATTTTCAATGCAATACGACAAATATACATACATGTCAAAAAAGTATTTTCATGCATATGGCCAATACTATAACATGTCTTGAACATTCCTTTATTTTTTTTTATTAAAAAAACAATATTCAAAGATTAAGAAAAAATGTGTTTTGGTATGGATTTTGTAAGCACAAAATAATTATTTTCTTGTATTTTAGGATTTTACAATATATTTGTAAATTTCAAAGGGTGTTGGCCAATATTCAAAAAAAAATTCAAAAATCTTATTTTTTAGGGAATTAATATTTGGATAGAGAAATCCCAAAGGGATTAATACCCAAAATATTATTGAGAATAATTGGTTATTATTCATTGAAAATATTTGGATAAGGAAACTCTAAGTAGGAATAATGATAAACACTAAACACCTTAGCAATCATCACGCAAATCAAAATACCAAACAACTTACCTTAAGTAGAGCAAACTAGAGGTGATATTGTATAAATAGGTTAATCAACATATGTCAAAAGACTTCTTGTAAAATTTTATCTAATCTAATGGTCGGATTAAGAGATATGATTGATATTGTAAAATTATTCATTATTTTTTTAAAAAAATAGTATTTGACTGAAATGGAGCGAGCGGAACGAAACTAGAACGTTCCAACCAAAACTTGAACGAAATTTCCAGAACCAACTGAAATTTTAAACAAGGTAAAAACTGTGTCGTTTTATTTCATTTTTTTAATCTAGTATGAAATATTTTAATCGAAACGGCCGAAACAAAACAAATTTAACAACACATGTTCTAATATATAAATATAAACAATAAGAGCTGGAACAGAGTTTACATGATCAAAAAGAAGATCATGAATGAATGAATAATTGATAGCCTATTCAGGCTCATGCAAGCTGTGGGAAGCTACATGTTCGCAAGTATCTCTCCAGCTAGCATTGACAGTTTCTTAAGTGGACTGGATTAAAAAAATTGAAAACTTTTGGAGTTATCATGGAGAATTTTCAAACTACAAGAGCCAAAACGAACACTATTAAAATTCACGTGTGTTCAACCAATCAACTGTTGCCATGTAGTCTCCCAACCAATCAAATCCATCTCTTATGTCATCAAACCATACAAAACCTGAGTTACTCTACTTCGATTTCTTCTACAAACACTCCAACGAGCAATAGCATCCCACGCCATATCCTCCCTCAGTTAATATCCACGTGTCCTTCATGCTTTCCTTCTTCTCTGCCCGGTAACTCTACCCCACTCCCATCCATGAATTAAACTCAAGGTATCAGCCAGAGCTGTGATCCTCTGCCGGCGTTTCCTTTCTTCTCATCAATCAATCAATAAAAAAAATCATGATGGGATCAGATAATAATCAGAGCTTTCAAGACGAGAAAGAAGAGATGGAATCTCTTACTCTCGACGACCCGTTGACAGCCACCGCTAACAGCAACTACATGTCGTTCGCCGATTACCGATCCGCCGCGTCATCACTCTCCTCCGCTCATCACCACAACCACCCTTTCTCCCCTGCGGATTCTGATCCTCTCCTATCTCCGCCTCCACCGCCGTACTCTGCGACGGAATCCGGTTCGTACATCGAACCGCCGGCGTACGCGGATGTTGTATTCAGTCCTTTTGATGAGAGTTCGGTAAATGAAATCAACGGTGTTGATAGAAATCACAGTTTGAACAGATCGTCCTCTAGCGATTCGTCGCAGTCGTTCTCGATTTCGCGATCGCTTTCATCTGCGTCGAATTCGTCCTCGGATTTCATGAAAATCACGGTTTCCAACCCTCAGAAAGAGCAGGATACGGCGACTTCGCTTGTTCCAGGAAGTAATACTTATGTTACGTATTTAATTACTACGCGAACGAATCTTCCTGATTTTGATAGACCTGAATATAGTGTACGACGTCGTTTTAGAGATGTTGTTACGTTGTCGGACCGGCTAGCGGAGAGTTATCGAGGGTTTTGTATTCCGCCGCGGCCGGATAAGAATGTGGTGGAGAGTCAGGTGATGCAGAAGCAGGAATTTGTGGAGCAAAGGAGAGTTGAATTGGAGAAGTATTTGAGGAGATTGGTGGCGCATCCGGTGATTAAGAAGAGTGACGAGTTGAAAGTGTTTTTATCGGTACAAGGGAAGTTGCCGTTGGCTACGAGTACTGATGTGGCATCTAGAATGCTTGATGGAGCGGTGAATCTGCCGAAACAGTTGTTTGGTGAGAGTGCACCTGTTGCTCCGAGTGAGGTTGTGCAGCCGGCGAAAGGTGGGAGGGATTTGTTGAGGATTTTTAAGGAGTTGAAGCAGAGTGTTGCGAATGATTGGGGTGGCGTGAAGCCAGCTGTTGTGGAGGAAGATAAGGAGTTTTTGGAGAATAAGGAGAGGATACAGGACCTTGAACAGCAACTTAGTAATGCTTCGCAGCAGGTGGGTTTTGTAATTTTGTGTAATTGAATTGTTGTTTTAATGGTGAAATTAAGGGTGGTTGTTGTTTTGTTTATAGGCAGAAGGGTTGGTGAAAGCACAGCAAGATATGGGAGAGACAATGGGAGAACTAGGTTTGGCGTTTATTAAGCTGACAAAGTTCGAGAATGAAGAGGCTGTGTTCAATTCACAGAGAGTGAGGGCTGCGGACATGAAAAATGTGGCGACTGCTGCTGTCAAAGCAAGTAGATTCTACCGGGAATTAAATGCACAGACTGTCAAGCATTTGGTAATTTTAGCTGTTGGCTGCGCCTTGCAAATTTCTAATTAAGTTGAATTGTCCATAAATGTTGTGTTTCAATTGCCTGTTCTTTAAGGGATTCATGCATTGCATACCAAATCTGCAATACTGGAAGCTGTCATGTTGTACTTGAGAATTGAAAGTCATGATGTCTTGAAGGAAACTGCGCTATCTTTTAAGCTGTTTTCTTTTATGTCCGTTTGACAGGATACCCTCCATGAATACCTTGGTCTGATGCTATCTGTCCACGGTGCATTCTCTGACCGTTCTAGTGCTTTATTGACAGTGCAAACTCTTCTATCAGAATTGTCCTCATTGCATTCTAGGGCTGAAAAACTTGAAGCTGCATCATCAAAAATATTTGGTGGTGACAAGTCAAGGATTCGCAAGATAGATGAGCTAAAAGAAACTATAAGAGCCACCGAGGATGCTAAAAGTGTTGCTATCAGAGAATATGAGCGGATCAAGGTATTGTGTCCTGACTTTACCTATAAAAACCTTTTGAAATGGGACTTGACTTTTTGAATTTGAACGCATGGGAAGCAGTAAACTGCTCAAACTGTAGCGTGTTATATCTGTTGGTTTTGGGTGACTGGTTGATTCAAGAGCTTATTAATTTTTCCGCATCTCCCTAGTGGTCTAATTATTAAGATTGACAACATAAACTATGTCCGAGCTCCCTCCCATGGTCACAATCAGAATCAATCCACATTCAAACTCTTCACACGACAAGAAATTTCTACACAGGCACACAAGTATGCTCACACTAGTACATTAGTAACTAGCACTAAACCACATCTCATGCCTCTGAACCTTCAGCACCCTTAAAAAGATGCATCATCACCAAAGTTGGGAAAAAAAAAGATTCGTGGAAATCTTTCTATAGAGTTCATCCCCTCTCTTTACACCTAATTGATCTGTAATTAACTTCCATGCATCTCAAATGACCATGACCTGCTTTTTAGAATGACAAGAATTAGCCATTCATTATTGTCAAATGCACAAGTTCTGTAGGATTTAATGGAACATTTTTTATTTATCAGCAGGACTATTCATGAACTGTTCAATGTAATAGTTTTCTGATATTTAAGAGAGTAGATGCATGCCTTTCATGTGTTTAATGATAAGGAAAATAGTCAATGTTTTAAGATGTAGAGTTTGCCTCACTAGCTGTTCAATTGAATATTAGCTGGTACTTGCTTTGTTCGTTTAAACAGATGCTTGGCACCCTTTTCGTAATGTGATTCACCCATATATATAATGAGATTTAATGTTTGGCGAAACTTCCACTAAAAAAAGGCTATCAGAGCCTTCTTTTTAGGATTTACAAGGGGAGAGATCCAGCCAAGCAGTTGGCACGCGCTAGACAAGGAAAATAAATATCATTTTTTTTTTATCTCTGAATATTTTAGAGGTTATTGGTATGATGATGTGTTGGCACATAGCCCGTCCTAGTGATTTCTCAAGGAATTGCTCAATCCCTCTCTTCCATTTTACATTTACTGTAGCTTTGTAATGGTATTCAAGAATCATGGCTACATCAGGTCACTACTGTTAAGGCTTGTAAACTGCTTTCAATTGATTGTATGGGATGAAGTTAAGACAAAAAAAAAAAAAAAAATTAAGCACTTTGGTTTTTCACATGGTTATTAGTTGCTTTGGGAACTAAGGTCAGACGGCAAATTAAATAAACATGGGAATTCTTCATCTTTGCTTGCTTTGTAATTGTTGCAAATTCATGACTCAATGATGATCATTCCAGGAAAATAACAGGAGCGAACTAGAGAGGCTTGACAAAGAAAGGCATGCTGACTTCCTGAACATGTTGAAGGGATTTGTACTAAATCAGGTACCTTTTATATTCCTGGCCCTACTGATGGGTGTTATCTGAGTTATCGTGGGAGCATATATTTTCCTTTCGAACATGACTTCATTCATTTGTTTTAAAAGTTTTAAACTTCTTTTCTGGTCTGAATTTTGGTCTTTTACAAGAAGTCTAGGTAACGTATGCAAGATCTGACTGATCAAGACCATGCTGAGTAAATTTTTATGTCTCCTGTTCTTCATTTATTATTTTTACCCGTTAGATATGTTTTTCCTTGGGTCCGTTTAAGAGAATAGAATAAGAGGTGGCTATGGAGTTTCTTGATAGGATATTCTGGAAGCTGAATGTTGTTCATGTCCGCTAAAGGATTTGGTTTAAGAAGATCCAAATTTCTGTCTGTTTTTGAATATTTTTTTCTTAATCAGGGCTTTCATTCATGACAAGAAGAATATTTGCCAACATTTCCAAGAAACAAGCATCTTATTTATGAAAGTATATTGTTATCATTTTGCAATGCCACCAATGCAGGCTAGATCTATTTCCCATATTGATGTGATTGTGAAAATTAACATGCAGGTGGGATATGCTGAGAAAATTGCCAATGTGTGGGCAAAGGTCACAGAGGAGACAAGCGTTTATGCGAAGGAGAGCTCTTGAACGCGCGCATCTGTACATTCGGACCCTCTGCTCTTATTTTATCTTTTCTTTATATATTGTTATTGCATACCGCTAGGCAATATAGTCTTCACATTCATGAAGACAATAAAGAAAAGGAAGCACATAAAAAGCCACCTCCAAGTTGTCTGTTAGAGAGAAATGTTAGGACACCTTTTTTAAAAACTTTTTTATTTATTATTGTAGTTTGCATCTAATTACCTGTTTCATTTCTAGGTTTTCAAAACCGTCAGAGAGAATAGTTAACACGCCCTTTAAACTTTCTTTTAGTACCTGAATTTGTAATTTGCTTCTTGCTTGGTTGGTTTCCAGATATTTTAAATGAGATTCTGATTTTGCACGCTCTTCATTCTCCTCCTCTATCGTCATTGGTGTATTTGTTCATACATGTGCCGGAACAAGTGTGTTATTAGAAGGGTAGTTTTCAAATTTGCTTTTTACAAATGCCACTAATAATTGTGCCCAGTGTTACTAGACCCAGCTCGGTGGTGGGCTAACCTGTTGATCCATCGATCCGGGATTTGGTTCGGGTGGGGTTCTATGTTGAACTGAGTTGGTGGAGTCATACTTGGTTAACCCATGATGCAGTTAAAACCTGGGTGAGACTTGGTTAAACCTCTATTTTGAAAATGTCAATCCTGCCGCTAAGACTTCAAATTTTCTCATGTTTTTTTTTATAATTTGCTGAAACAAGCAACAGCGTTGAAGTATAAGTATGGTCTTGGCTATAATTACTATATTTTAATATTTTCAAGGTCTTATTTTTCATGGAAGTCGATGAGACAAATCTTTCTCCATGCATCTAATTGGTCCCAATGCATCATTAATCCTCACACCTCAGTCTATTCAAATAATTATTTTTACTTTGTAATTAATTCATTACAGCAATTTTCCAAAAATAATCAAGCTATTCCCTCCCGATAATTATCTCTTAATGGGCATAAATTTCGAAATCAATGTATCAATTTCTATTTGAATCTAAACTAACCTTCACAATCAAGTTTAGCGAGCTCCTTCCAGACTTTGATTTGTAATTAGTTGCAAAATCTTGAGTCCACCGTCTGTTACTCTAGCTCGCTCGCTCTTGTTTATATAGTTTTCTTCACTTGTTTTCCTGTTAAAATCCTGATATAACATTGTTATCCTCCTAATTGATCTAATTCACAAGGCACTTAAGTTAATGTTGGTGTATTTCCCAATTGCTTTATGAAAAAATCAACTTCCTCTTTTTTTTACCATGTATGTTATTATGCCCCTTTAAACCTTTTCGATTTCTTCCCTTCATATCTAAAATTCAAGTTATTTTATTTTATTCATATATTTTTATTTTTGGGGGAGTTTACATACATGGAAGCTGAACACAAATTTTACAAGAAAGAGAGCTGGTGCATGATTAGCTGTGGGGAAATCCAGCATCCCAAGCCTTTAAGTCGCACTCTGATTTGGTTAAAAACAGTAGTTAACATACCCATAAAGTATCTTCCCATAAGATAATTCCTCCATCAATCTACACTAAATATAACCTGAGATCTAATAGTTGCAATCTATTATATGATTATCTTATTTTAACTCAATTAAAAAAAATAGGATGAAAGCAGAATTCCCTTCCAATAAACAAAATCCACCGCAATCTAGAACACTAGTCCACGATTTTAGAAAGAAAGTAAGAAAATAAGATCTCATTCACTCAAGACCTGTTTTAAATTGGGTTAAAAAAGCATTTAAGAAGGGATCTTCTCCCAATGAATAACAGACCTTTAGCATGTTTTCATGGACTAGGCAAGATCGCCATGATCATGTGACAATAAATCAAGGTGAAAATGATTAATATATAGCAAATGCACACTTACACGCTCACACATAATCAAATATCCAAAGTAAATTTGGATCAGCTATATGGATCCATTCTTGAAACATCACACGATCATATACCAAATGCATATCTCAATAAAGGACCCACAAAGTAGAGATGCTATAATTTTACACCACCTATCAACTCTTCATAAAATCTGGGTCTTGGACGACTCAACATTCAACTAAATCAAACCTTAATAATAACAACACCATATGCAGAAAACCCAAACTATTTGCATGCCTAGCTTCTCTCTTTAGGTCTCAAATTAGAAGAAACTCGACACCTATATAAAACAAGAACAATAACCTCCCTCGACCACAAACTATTTGATAGATCCCTCACACTATCCTACATGAATCATACTCCAACTCTAAATACAAACATGAATCCACACGAATCAAACTCCAGCTGTAAATACAGCAAGAACAATAACCCCCCTCGACCACAAACTAGTTAGGGCTGGATGTGGGATAGATCCGTCACACCATTCTACAAGAATCAAACTCCAACTCTGAATACAACAACGCCCCTCAATCCTGAATTGCCTGGGATAAAAAAACCCGGTCCTAGAACCCAAACTACCTGGGAACGGATATAAATATATGATCTTTTCACCAGCCCGCATAAATCAAACTCCAATTCTAAATACAATCTCTACTCATTGAGTAAATAATCAAAATCCCATGAGCACAAAATTAAAACAACATCAACTTCAATATCAATATCAGTATCAATATCAATTTTTTACAATTTCCATTTCAACATGTAAGAAAAGAAAAACCATAAAGCTATGAAGAAAGAAAAACCCTCCAATCTAACATTCATTAGATTAGTGATTAGTCACATCCGATAAATTAAAACCCTAAATTCTTATCATTGATTCCTTCAAAATTCATGAACCCATCGAGCAATCAAACTAGAGGCATCACATTGGATCCCACAGATGGTCCACCAATAAAAGAGAACAAACCAGCGGACCCAGCAATTTCTTGATCATCCATAAACAAATCCTCAGGATCTCTAAATGCACCGTGCACACAGACAATCCCGACCCCAACCAAAACAGCCGTTATAATCAACGATCCAACGCTCGTCAAGAACACAACGATAACCGTCACCATAACCAGGATCCCCAAAACCTCCCTGTTCGACATCGTACGACCGAGGATTACCAGGGGTTGATCTGAAGGCCGGAAGGCATAGAGACCGAGCCAGGCGGCGACGAGGGAGAGGAGGGTGAGGAGGGAGAATGGGTGCGAAAGGAGGGAGAAAGCGAGTACGATTGCGAGGATGGTCAGGTAATTTACTTTGAAGTAGGAGTAGTTTTTGCGTACTCGCGTGGATGCGTCAGACAGGGAGAGGGGGCGGGAGAAGGCGGTGCGGTCGACGAGTTCGAGCCAGGGTCGGCGGTGGGA
The DNA here is from genome assembly GCA_032356905.1 of Salix exigua. Classification (NCBI taxonomy): domain Eukaryota; kingdom Viridiplantae; phylum Streptophyta; class Magnoliopsida; order Malpighiales; family Salicaceae; genus Salix; species Salix exigua. Next base: position 18,963,143 of record CM063606.1, on the reverse strand, counting down.
GAGGGTAGTGCGGAGGGATGAGAAGAGGCGCGTGAGGAAGGTGCGCAGGGAGCTGAGGGTTAAGGCTGTGGTGGTGGAGGAGGAGGTGGTGGTGGTGGCTTCGGTGGTAGAGATAGGGAGGGGTTGGGAGGTCATTTTGGGGATTTTTCAGAGATCTCGAGGGTAAACTTGCTGGTTGCTTTCGATGGGCTGAATGCAGATCCCTTTGAGTGGAGGCTTGGGTAAATATGTCGGGGAGGAGTTATACTGTACTCTTAGGTACCATTATTGGAGTGTTTCCAGCCGCTTATTTCATCTAACGGTCTTGATTGAGTGGATTAGAATGATGTATAGGTGGAGTTTTCTTTGTGTGGTATATATCTGAAAGGAAAAGGCATCAAGAAGCCTTGTGGGGCTGCCGGACCACTTTGTAACTTTAATACTCAGATTTCATTAATCTAAAGATTTTTTATTTATTTTTAGGCCCCGCCTGGAAATTGTTTTTTTAAAGTGAATTTTGGGGAAAGTAAATTTTGATGTTTATTAGTGTTATGGAAAATGAACTGAAAAATACTTTTCAGTATTTGTGTTATGAAAAATGAGCTGGAAAATAATTTATTAATAAATTAAATTTTTTTCAAGTTTATTAAAATAATGAGGAACAAATCTTACAAATTAAAAAATTGAATGAGAATGAAATTGAAAAAATATAATTTCATAAATTATCTCAAATAAAATAAATAATAATCAAAATAATAGAGACCAAATCTAAAAAATTAAAATTAAAATAAAAGGTGAATAAATTAAAATAATAATAATTAAAATTTCATAAATTATTTCAAATAAAATAAGTAACAATAAAAAAAACGAGGACCAAATTTGTTAGAAAAAAATTTTCAATAAAAAAATGATAAGATAAAAGCAAATAGCAATTATAAAAATAAAGACCAAAATTAATATAAAAATTAAATTTTAAGAGATGGAATTGAAAAATAAATATACAAAACAAATTATATATAGCAATCAAAAGTTTGAGGATCAAATTTGATATAATCAGCAAATAATGATATTTCTAAATTTTCACAACTTCCGGAAAGTGTTTTCCGCCCAAATTTTCCAGGGAAATATTTTCCTGAAAACCAAGTCAAATTTTTCTTTGACTGAAAAGTGTTTTATGTTGACCAACTTTTCTAATAACAAACAAACACAGGAAAGTTTGGAAAATGGTTTCTCCGAAACCACCTTCTGGAAAACAAACACAACCTTAATTGAGTTTTAAAACATTTTAATATCTAATTAAGAATTAATTTTAGCTCTAAATGTGGAGCTCACATTTAATTTGGTATTTAAAAAATCCATTGCATGTTATATAATGAAATAAATTATAGTTAAAAAATTAAAATATGAATTTGACAAGAAAAAGTAAAATAATAGGAAAAAAGAGACTAATAAATAATTAGATATATAGTCGAAACACTTCTTTTTGGACAATCATTTGTTTTTTCTAGCCCAATTGACCCGGCCCAGAGAGGAGATACTGCCCTCTCTCTCTCTCTCGTCCAAGCAAAGTTTTCTATGGGTATTCCCGTCATTTCCCCATACCACCCGCCTCATTATTTTGTTCCTTTCTACCCTCTCCCTCTCAAAATTCCAGCCGCCAGTCCCTCCAAAACGCAGCCGTTTGATGCAACTTTTGCAGAGCCGAAACAGCCCATCACAGCCTTGAATTTTGCAGATGCGGTTGCGATTGGGAGGAGGTCTCCGGGGAGGCTGTTTATGGTTTTGGATTTGTTTGAGACAATGAGGGATTTAATTCCAGAGTTTGAGTATAATTTTAGTGAGCAGTATTGTTTGGATCCCGCCAAAGCTCCAGTGCGCGCCTCACGGAGGGATGAGCTATTTACGTGCTGCGTGGAGGCCAAGCAATACAGTTCGAGCTATCAGAGAAGTGAAGGATAGCGAATTGGGTTTGCTGATTGGGGATGATTGGGAAAGGGTTTCAAGGAGCCTGTTGTACGGTAAAGGGTTAGATAGAGTCTGAAATAGCCGAATTTTACTCGAATAATAAAATATGTTTTTCAGATAATGGAGAATCATCGAATCCAAAAAAACAATTGATTGGAAAAGGAATACGTTTCGAGCAGATTGTAGCAGTACTGTGGGTGCTGTCATTGGAGGATCGAAAGTCCATGTCTATGAAAAACAGGATTGAGGCATTTAATTAGCAGTTTGAGGGAATTTACAAATCTCAATCTCCATTTTTGACGAGCAGCTAAGAAATGATGAAATGAGGATCTCTTTGTCCAATCTGAAGGATACTGACACCCGGATAAATGAGTTGTTGAATCCAGGAAATGAAGTCACTGCTTGCTACACTGCTGTGTATGAAGCAACGTACCCAGGAAAATGCTGGGAGTTTCTATGCTTAAATGAATCTAACCCTCTAACCCTAGAAATGCTGCATGCATGAATACCTTTACGAAATTTTGTGAAGCATTCAGCAGAAAATCATGGCAACCGTTGATGTTATTGATGGGTATAACATATAGTAGTTATATAGTAGCTGTAATAAATAATAATACAAATTATATTTTGGGGTTTGAGTTTAAATTTTTATAATAATTACTTGATTACTGGCTGCAAAATCTGCAGGCTTGAATTTCCTTCCATCGCCCAATAGGAGACAGAAAAAAGATCATTTTTTTCTCAAAGATCCATTTGTAATTTTTATTTATTTTTTTAAAAAAAAATTGATATCAGCATATAAAAATAATGAAAAAAAAATTAATTTAAAATAAAATAAAAATTCAAAATTACTTTTGAAACATATTTACAACACAAATCCAAAATGTTAGCTCAAGTTTGATACCATACGCTTTAAATTCTACCAGAATATTTTTCTCAAAGTTACATGGATTTCAAAATTGCTTTTTTTGTTTGGTATTTGTGATTTCATCCTTCTTTTTTTTTATTTTTTATTTATATTCTTGACCCTTTAGTAAGAGTTTTGTTCCCTTTCAATTTAGTCATTCAGTTTTGATTTGTAATACATTATGTTTTTCTTTTGATTTCTGTTTTTTTTTACTTGACCCTTTTTATATTTTTTCAATTATACCATTCACTCAAAGTTTATTTCATGTTATTGTTCTCAAATTGGTCCTCATGTTTTTATTTGTGTTATTTTTATCTTCAATTTAACAACCCCCCAAAAAAAAAATTATGTTCTTTTTTCTTTTAGTTTATTTTATCATCGTTTGCCCTTTTATATAGGTGTTATTTCATTTTGATTGTCTTTCAATTTCAATATTTCATATATTTCCTTTTTCTTGTCCTTATTCTCTGATTTCATTTTTTCCCTTAACTCCTTTATAAAATCTTTATTAGTTTTTATTCTCACATTTAGTTCTAAATTTATGTTGTGTTATTGTTTTCAGTTTTTTCCTCATTGTTTTATATTTCTCTTTTTGTCTTAGTTATTTTCCTTTTTCAATTTATAACCCTCCAATCAAAAAATTTAATTGCTCTCTAATTTATTTTTATTTTGGTTCTCACCCTTGTTATTATAATTAATTACTATTTATTTTATGTTAGATCCTTTTGTGTAATTAATTTTTTCTTCATTGTGTTATTCAATGTTTGTTAACCCAATTTCTTTTCTGTTTTTAAGGTATTATGATCTTTTGTTTCTTATCTTATTTTCTTAATCCAATTTCATGTTCTTGTTGTTTTTTTCAAGTTATCGTTATCTTTTTCTTTAAAAAAATGCCTGGTTAATATTTTTTATTAATTAATTAAATTAAAAACAACTTAAAAAACCCAACTCTTTTGAATGATGTTGAGTTTATTAATTCAATTAACTAGGTAGCTAGCTGGCATCGTTTATGCTTCTTACACGTAACAAACCATGTTGTGCAATTTATAAAACAAATCAAATTTTAATTAAACCATTTAAAGTTAATAATTAATTCCACTTCTCTCGCACTATTTTAGACCTCTCTTTACTTCTTATTTTATCACATGACCATCACTCTCATTAATTTTTGCAATAGCATAAAAAAATGTAAGAGAATTTTATTTGCTCATCTAGATCCACAAAGTGTATTTTTCGAGAGATGAAATTTCCTCGAATTCAGAAAAAACAAAATTATTCATAATATCCAAATGATCATTGTGTAATGAAAAAAGTTTGTGATCTGTACAAGTTTAAATTAAAATATATATTTTATATAAAAATATAGAACAACTAGAATTTTACCCACTCAATCGAGCGTGAAAAATATATTTTTTAAATGTGATGTTTTCTCACATAAAAAAAAAAGTAACTAGTCATTATCACCATCTTCTTGTTCAACAAAATATTTGATTTTTCTTGAATCAAATCTTCATAGCTTGTCTTTTCTCCAACTTACAATTCCCACATAAATCTTTCACGATCCACCCAAATTGATAAGAAAATGAGCTGCAGATTCTATGAACAATAAACAATTGGATATATTCACCGGATCAGATTCAATCAAAGTCACAAGAAGACTTGTGTACAGATCTTAGCCTCGAGCAACAAACAAAACCCTACAATATTAATGCCAGCTACCTTCACCAGTCAGATCCAAGGCTCAAGATAACTTGCACGATCGCTATAATTATTGCCCGCGATGAACCTAGAGATGAACACCAAGAACAGAAACAGTATTTTAAGGCTGGTGGGTAGCAAATTCAGTAAGGTACGGCACGACTAATCTGTTCTTGGCACAGTGATGATCCACTATTCTTCCTATTCACCATAAACATGGACTGCTTTGTTGTTCTCTTAAAAAACAAAAAACAAAAGAGGAAGACTTCTATTTTTATATGTCACGCTCGTTTAAAATTTAGGGTTTGGAAGAGATAGAATGAAGATTTATGAATTTCGAGAATCGTTATTGTAACTCTCTAGTCTAATATATAAGTAATAGGGTTGATCTAAGTAAGGATTGTGAGTTGACCCACAAGTAATTCAATTATGTTTTTTTTTTTAAATAAAGATAAAAATTTGATGCTGTTTGGTATAAAAGAACTGGTTCAAAGTAAAACCAGTTAACAAATTACTGGTCTAAGTCACCATTTGGTAGTTTAGTTACATTTTTTTTTTAATTATTTTTCATTCAAAAATACTTTAAAATAATATTTTTTTTATTTTTTAAAATTATTTTTAACATCAGCACATTAAATAATCTTAAAACACCAAAAAAATTTAATTTAATATAAAAATTAAAAATTAAAAATCTTTAAATTTTTTTCAAAATATTTTTAAAATACAATGTCAAACATTCCCTAAGCTAAAATCAGGCTAATAAATTACCAAAATAACTTGGGTTTAAGGAGGTTGGATTTTATAATTATAAATAAAAATTATATATATATATAAATAAAAAAACTAGGCTTGATAAGCCAAAACAAGTTATCAAATTGACTTGCTAGATAAATAAAACAATTGGACGTACTTACATTTTATTTTTATTTTTACAAAGAACGATGTTCTTCTTTTCGGTACGAGAGATTTTAGACTCAAGTTGTAAAAACTAAAGGATGACAAAAAGAAAGTCTATTGTTCTTTTTATTTAGGACATGATACCCTGTGGACATCATGCTGTAATCAAAAGACTACTCTATTGTTTTTTGTGATAGTACGTAGTTGATAATACGACCTTGTTCTTTCATTTGCACGAGCAAGCTTCGAGTCCGAGCTTGTCCTGTGAGAATCTAAAATAGTTGGGAGGTAAAGTGTTTCTCCTTGTATTAAAAAAAAAGTAGTTGATAATACAATATATTCACTTCCCAACCAATCTGATGATTTTAATTTTGATAACGTATAAAAGTATTATTTTGGATATAAAAAAGCACACATATTGGTAATCATTCTTCTATGTAATGGGAAAATATTTTGAAATAAATAAATTATCTTGAATAAATATGCACAATGCACACCATTTTAACCTAAGAAAATTTAATCCGATTAAATAAATTGGAGCTCAAACTAGACACTTGTATCAATGATGATTATCCACCAACTTATAATGAGACTGATTAATTAGGGTTTCCACCCTGGCTTTCGTGTAAAGACAGGCTCGACTCACGTTGTACAATAATGGGACAGATAGTTAGCTACCTATGCTTGTGTTTAAAATGGATTTAATCTTACATTAAGAATCTTGCAGGAGGGCAGCCCTCGTGCATTCTCTTAAATACCATTATTGTCTGTTCATGGCAAACCCTAATTGGTTTTCATGGCCGGTGCCTGAAACCTCCATGGCAGGAAGCTTCCTTAGCTACTGATGAAATATTGTCCACACAAGCAGACCAATCCCTTAATTACTAGTTAATTTAGTTAAACTAGCTTGTAATCCATTTTCAGATGAACGGCCAGAAATGAATTACGTTTAACACTACGTTTTAAAAGTGTTTTTGAAAAAAAAAATATTATAAATTATTTTTAAAAATTTTTAAATTATTTTCATTTACTTTGCTAATATTAAAAATAATTTTATTTCAATACATTTCTAAACAAAATGTATTGTTAAAAACAATATCAGAAAATATGTCCTAGTATCCCTTTTATTTTAAAACCCCACTTTAAAACTATCTAAACATGTTTATTTATGTAATTCAACTCAATAAATTACTTAAATATGTTTATTTAAGTAATATAATTGATTCTTGACAAAAATAAGAGTTGAATAAGATCATCAGAAATGGCTATAAATTAATTAGCAGTCCAATCACATCATATTTGAGGTGGCCTTAATTAGTCGCCATGCCAGTTGGCTACCATGGCTGAAAGCCGAATAAGGGCCCCGGGCATGCATGAATCCTTGGCAGCATTGCTTCAACGATAGACACACCCTAACTAGTTGTCACATCATTTATTTATTTATTTGGTACTGTTTCCTTATCTCCTATAACTTGATGATTATCCATTCCAGCCTTTAGAGTTTATAATTTGTTAGGATGATTATTAATTATTTTTGTTTTTAATTAATTGTTTTTAATTTTTTTTGATTATTTTAATGCATTGATGTCAAAAATATTTTTTTAAAATAAATATATATTATTTTGATGCATTTCTAAACAAAAAATAATTTAAATCAAACTCCCTAATAAACATTTAATATAAATCATAATCTTTCCAAAATATTTCAAGCAAACCTCTTAAATTCAAATTAATACCTTACAAAACCAAACAAATGATTTGTTTGACTGATAAAAAACTATTAATTTTTAATTTGACTATTAAATCATATTTAGATTTTACTAGGAGATTTACCTACTCAATTTCATACACGGGCAATTGATTATAGCTCGTCGACACCTCCAAATTAAGCTAGCTAAAAAACTTATAATGAATTATAAACTTATTAGAAAAAAAAAATTGCTTGAAGATAAAATATTTAATAATATAGTTTTTAAATTAGACTTTTTGTGTGATAATCTATTCAAAATAATTCCATGTTGTATGTGTTTATTATTTTTTGTGCTGTTTATGTACGAATCACTTATCCAAATTAATTTATATATTTTTTAGTTGTCATATGAATCCCATAGAATTATCCAACAAAACACTTAAATAGAAAAAAAAAAGATAATAATCGAAAAGGTAGGCCCATCTTAGCAATTTAACAAAGAGGGTAAAATTAAATATTTTTGAAACGGTACGATCGGTTATTAAGAAATATTGAAGTACAAAGACCAACATGGATTATTGCTAAATCTATGGGGATGAAAGCATATAGTTAATCTTATTTTATTTCACCATAGGTTAGCTTATCAAACACTCCCGAGAATGGAACATGTACTCTTAGCTTGCCTTGTCATGCCTACTGTGTCAAGCCATTATTTAATTTCCCGTCGATGTGCCTAAGTTTTATTCCTTCCTTTATTGGTGATATCTAGTTATTGGTTCATGTTGTGGGACCCATTTTTTCATTAATAAAAATTAAAATAGAATTAAAAAATAAAACACTCTTTTGTACTTGCCCTGTAATTGTTAAATCAATGAATGCTACGAGGCTCTACTAGGACTGTTCATGGAGCTATAAGTACAGTTTCATGAATGGTACCTATCAGCATTTAATAATTTACTCCCTTTGATCAATGACCCATTTAACTCGGATCCATGCTTGCAGGGAATTGAATAAAAATAAATTATAAAAAAATAGGGTCCGGGAATATGGAAATTGGAGATTTTGATTTTGATGTGCATTAAATTCGGTTTAAGCGTGCCAACTTACTTTCATAATTTAGCTCAAGCGAGCTTATTCTTTTAATTTATGGATTTATTTTTAATTTAAAGGAACAAAAGTTTCTTGTTTGAATGCACGCGTTATAATTTGCTTTAAAACCAATTGAGACATTTTTTTTTTGGAAAAATGTTTGTGAAAGTATGATGTATGACGAGCATACTTGACACGTTTGTTTAAAAGTATAGTTGAATTTGTTTTTAAAAGTATTTTTTATTCATAAATACATCAAAATAATTTAATTTTTTAATTAAAGATAGAAACAAAATTCATTTTTTTTAGAAACGTTTTTGAAACGCAATGTTGCCGATATAATGTTATGTTGAATGTAAAAAGTAACTAGTAATATTATATCTGTTAACATATAAAAATTAAGGGGAAAATAAAATTCAAAAACATTTAAAAATAATAAGAATATCTTGCTCTATTTCCCCCCAATTTTTTTTTCTGAATTAGACAAACCAATTATGAGGATTAAACCTCAAATGACCTTCGGATCGAATGATTGGTTTGGTAATCACTTGAATTAACCTCGTAAGAACAACGAGAAATGATGCAATGTTCTTACTTAAAAGTGAGTTTAAAGATATAATTAAAACAATTAATGAAAACTAAACCCACACGCCTTAAGCTTTGACCAATATTGGGACGCCCAACTACTTGATTAACAATTTAGAACACTTGTTAAGTCACTTTCTTCATTGTAGCAAGTAGGGTTGTTCCTATAAAACCTCGTCCTCCCTCGATCACATTCTTACCAATGAAAGAAAACGAAAAGTAGGCACCAAAAAGAGAGCTCCAAACTCCACACACCACAAAGCAAGCGAGAGAGATTTCATTTCCATTGAAATGGGCAATAGCTTAAGGTGTTGTTTGGCTTGTGTTCTTCCTTGTGGAGCCCTGGACTTGATCCGTATAGTTCATTTGAATGGCTACGTGGAAGAAATTACAGGTCCGATCACAGCTGCTGAGGTCCTTAAGGCAAACCCTAATCATGTTCTCAGCAAACCTACTGCTCAAAGTGTTGTTCGGAAAATTTTGATTCTCTCCCCGGAATCCGAGCTCAAAAGAGGCAGCATATATTTCTTGATCCCGTCCTCTTCATTGCCCGGTGAGAAGAAGAAGAAAAGTGGTAATAATTGTAGCCACAAGAGCCAGCCTTCATCAAAGAAAAGCAGAAATTATTGCGATAGTAATAAGGATGATGTACAGGATTGTGATCGTTACCTGAACGATTTAGTCTCGGAAAAGAAATCCTCTCGTCGTGATCGCCGGACCGGTCGTATCGGAGTATGGCGGCCTCATTTACAAAGCATATCCGAGGTCTAGCAAGTTTTTCCGGTGCCGGCCGAGTTTTGACGTTCCCCGGAGGAGGCAAGAGGGCGCAATTATTTGCAATGGGGACGTTTTTTGATGAGCGTGGTGGAGTTATTGGCCTTTTCCTTTTCTTCTCTTTTTGTGTACAAATTTTATATTTTAATTTTCCTTTTTCGATCCGAGTATAATAGTGACAGATTGAGAATCTCAATAGTCATCGGATCATGAACCGTTTGCTTTAATCTTCAAGTAAATTATTTGATGAAGAAAGAAAAAAAAATGTTTGTGATGATGAAATATTTCGTATTTACATCCACAATTCCCTAGTATCTTAGATTTTCGTTTGTTTTTCATGATCTGTAATAACCTGGTGGGATATGTTGTCCTGACATAGAGATTGATAATCATTCGTAGCTAGAAGAGATTGTTCCTCAGACCTTCAACATTTTTGAGTTCCAAAACATTTAATTTTGGAGTTCAAATCCATTGCTCAAATTGTTTTCATACCTGTAGATCACAAATGACAAGTCTAATCAAGTTATGAATAATCTTCACATCATGTATTCAATTTCTCTTTAAGACTTGATATTAGAGGGTTTTTATCTGTAAAATAGATCTCGATTTCAAGTTAAAACATGTTTTTTTTATAAGAGTCTAGAATAATCAAAGTTTTACTCATTCATTTAGATTCATAAAATACAATTTTCAAATATTAATTTCCTCGCATAAAAAAATCAATTTCTCAAGGAATTCCAATAATTTAGATACACTCCATAATGTTATAATCAACTACTATGTACTTCTTTGATGCCTTACATGATTCATCTCTCGTGGCTTATGCAACCAAAACATCTTTTATTATACATTAATCTTGTTTAATAATTTATACGTGAGTCCTTGGAGTGCTTGGAAACTATTATTTATTTATTTAAAATTATTTTAATGTCTTGTGTCAAAAATAATTTACATGCTCGAACATTACTTCAATGATTGACATATGAATGCTTAGTTTCAACTTAGTTTTTGTCCTACTGTAGGTGACATACAAGGAAGATTCAAGGGCATTAATTGTATATTAGCTAAATAAATCAAGTGGCTTGCCAGTTGGGATTATTTGAATTATTTTTCATAAATTTACTTAAAATTGATGCACACTGCAGTGGAGACCATCATATGATTTTGCTGGAGTCAAATGTGTTGGCCAACAATTTCTAAAAAGTCAGTAGATTGCATCTCGAGGACACTTGTTTCCAAGTTCGAGTACAGTTGGGCATCCATTTGTAAGGAAGAGGACAAGTTTACTCCATGAATTTAATATTCATATTCCAAGTGCATAATTATGTTTTCAAGGAGTTATAGATTTACTCTTTCCCAGATAAATTCACAGAGTAATTAATTCCAAACAAGTTCATAGAGAATCCATTTAATGATGGGGTCGAATATATACTATTGATTCCCACAAAAAAAAATCTCATCATCAAAGGGCTATGAAATTATATATTGAATTTTACCTTTTATATATATATATATATATATAATTTGAATATCCAAATCAATTTACATGTATTTTGATTAATTTTATAGATCATAAAATTAATAATTATTTACTAGCTTTCAGTATAAGAGTTTAATATGATGACTTGTTAATTTAAATTCTATTTTTATTTATTTTAAATAATATAATTTTAGCCTTCCCAGCTTGTAATTGCAACCAAGAAATCAGCCATGTTAGGTTTTATAACGAATACTTCAATGACAAATCTCCATGATTATTTTTCTTAAGAACATTGCAAGAAAGAGAAACAATATTAATTAATAGTCATTGCATATGAACTCAAAAGTAATCAAATTGTCACAACTCCTATAATGTCACATCGAATAACTCAATCCTCACATGGATTCCCCATTCCCACTCTCCATAAACACAAGACAAAACAATGTATTTTATATGTTTAGGGCCACAAGCCTCAATTGATTTTTGTGCCATAAATTATGGAGTTACTTATTCCATTTCATGAATCTTTTATTGTCAAATGTTATTTCTTGATTTTGAAGCTCCAACTTTTTCAGTTAAATCATTAAATTTAAACTTTTTATTTTTCGGAATAATCATGATACTGTTTAATTTTGATGTACGTACAAATCAATCTATGATTTGAGTAATCTAATTTATCTTATTTAAATTTATCAAAATAATATTATTTTGAGTAGTGAAGTTTTTATTTTTATTTTTTATTCTAGAAAACCACATCTCCCGGAAAACATATTTTGTGGTCCAAGTAAGTGAGTAAAACCCCGATTGTTCCAAACTCTTACATGAGATACACATCCTGACTCGAACTCGAGACTTGCTATTCAGATCTCAGTTATTTATCATGTCGCAACGTTCCTGAACAGTTAAGTTATTCTACTCAATATGTTATCTGGGTCTAGAGCTGTCAATATGCAAGGCAGGATTTAGTAACTTTGCTCAGACGTAGATGAGGTTGGAGCATAAACCAGATGGCGCTCCTAATTGCTAACAAGTAGCAACATAAGACCTGAAAGAACAACTCACATTGAAAGCAAATTGGAAGAACTTCATATCAAATTTCATACTGAATATTACTTCCTAGTTCATATTTAGCAAATATACAGCAATTGAATTTCTTTCCAAAACAAAATGTTCCTATAGCCTAAAATACATCTACTTATGTTCCCCCGAATCTATATGGTCTCTGTCGTTCCACCATTTGTTAGAATCACCAATTATTTTTACAGTTTCTGCTGAACCTTCCAACAGGTTTCTTACACTATCAATCCTGTCTTAAGCTCCAGAAATTTGTTGCTGCACCACAAGCACAGAAACCTGACACTGGGAATCTGATTGGGTTAGGATGTCTCCCATGAATCCCAGCTCTGGGAACTCACTCCATTCGGTAAGTGCCTCGAACAATGGTGAGCGGCTTCTATAGGATCTGCCCACCATAATCAGATCAAATGAATTCTCGACATATGTAATCAGCCTAATCAACTCTACGCAATCGTTTACTGATTCCTGCCTGTAGGAATGACGCCTTTTTCCTGCCGATTCGATCTTGTATTCGGTGATAATGTCACTGTCAAGCTCCATCTCATGATAATCCTGGCTTGTTCTGGCTAGATCGATCAAATGGATCACGGTGAGAGCAACTTTAGAGTGTTTAGCCATTCGCAAACCGTATGCTAACGCCTCTCTATCATCCCTTCCATGAGCAAAAAGGACTCCGATTTTGTACAAGTTATTATTTTTCGAGGCACTTAAAGTGCCTCGATCGACCAAGATCCCTACGGAGCAAGGAGCCATGTCCAGAATGTGACGATTAACAGACCTGGCTTCCACAATGTTTTTTATCCCGTGAAGCCTCCATTGCTTGTGAAATGGGATGATCACCAAGGACGTGCTCTTCTCCGCAGCAAGCCTACAAACTTCTTCGTGTATGGTGGAAAATGGCGATATGGACGTGAATAAGTTGACAACAACATTGCCATTGCACTCCTGCTCGTATAATCTGAAGGCATTGATGATATGACTGGAATCCTTAGCGTGAAATTTCGCACTTTTCCCAGGCTCGTGATGAACGAGGTGTGGGACCAAACTGCCCGTGAGCTGGACCAAGTGGACTGCATAGCAGCACATGGGAGTCTTGGCTGTCGAATTGGTCACTTCAAGAAGTCTAATGATGCAAGGGGTGGAATCTTGGTGATATATGCAGGCCAGAATGCGAAGCTCCATATGGAGACTAGTGTGCTGGATAGTTCTTTTATTGCAGGATTCATACCTTTTCGATGGATCGTAGAGTAATTTGATTATCGGTGTGAAGGTCCCTGACAGAAAAAGCATGTTGATGACCATGATGCTATATATTTGAGTGTCGAGAAGCTGCAACAAGTAGAGCAGAAATATGTTATTTTCTGCAGAATATGCATAAAACTCGGTAGCAGAATAGGGTAAAGATGAGAATAAGGTTATTACGGAGAGGAATCTGCCGTGTTGGATGAGCAGGACATCCGAGACGCCTTGGCAACTCATCACGAGGCCTAATGAAAATGCTTCAGATGGAGGGATTTTGAAGTAGAGTGCCGGCAACATGCTACCTAAAACTTTCCCGATGAAGCTGCTGACACCAAATATACTGACAACAGTAACTGTTTTCAAATGTATCGAAAATATGTTGACACCGGCGACACTGAACACGAAATAGCTCGGCAGGAGAATGGAAGAGACGAATGATTCAATCTTGTTGACCAGAGCCGATCCTAATGGTGGACCATGTGGAACTGCCATGCCCAAAGTCACAGCCCCGAATAACACATGGTGCCCAAAAACTTCACTCAGGAATGCACAGCCTAACAGCATGATAAAGATGGAGGTAACATATGTCTCTTTGATCTGTTTTCCTTCTGATGTTTTCCGAGTCATCCAAATCATTATGGGCCTAAATAGAAAGAATATGATCATCACCAGCAATATTGCGGTGATTAAAATCAATGCAATCAAATCATGAGTCTCGTCTCGATCTATGAATAAGAAGAAAATAGCCAGGGACCAACTACAGGTGCCACTGATCATTGATGAAGATATTGCTAACTGGCCAAGCTCCGAATTTATGAGCTTCAAATCAGTGACAAGGCAGACAATGACATGAAAGGTGGTGACAGATTGAAAAACTGCAATGTAAGGAACACAATCATGAAGATATTGATCCATTTCCATATTAGCGGTTAAAATTTCAGCCACAATTAAGTTCAATGTTATCGGAAAAATGAAAGTAAAGAAGCCTATCACCACAGCTTTCCTTCCTGCTCTCTTTACCATTCCCAAGTCCATTTTTATTCCAAGCAAAAACAGATAAAGAATGCATCCATAGAAGGCAAATGTTGAGCTGACATTGATACTTTTCTCTGAATACACTTTTGACAGGATGTAATGCTTATCACCCCAGAGAGATGGTCCAAGGAAGAACCCTACCTGATCATATTAAAGACATAAACTGAGTTATATACCTGAAGAAACCGCATTGCCTGCAGAAATTAACTGTACTAACATTCCTAGATGAAGTTTTTTCGACTCTTTTTTGCAGGAAAAAAAGAAGTTTACCAGCAGCATTGAAATGAAAGCACTTTCACCAAGTGGGGTGAGAATGTATTGTGTCAAGGCACTGAGCAGGGAAGATAAGCTGAGTTGTGCCAACATCGTTGGAGTTGTAAAATCAAGTGGATTGTCACCATAAAAAATCCCTCTTGATCTATCATTAGCAATTCCTTGGCAGACTAACTCGAGTTCAATTTTTGATGAATTCATTGTTATTCATACAATAAAAACAAGTTCTTGTTTTCTCTAGATAGCCTTGCCTGTAAAGAAAATGGAAGATAGGCAAGCAGCATACATGGTCAACAGGGTTTGAAAGGACCAGAGAAATACTTGGACAGGAGGGTTGTGTGGATTCTTCTATATGCTTCTTGGTCAAAATGAATTTAAAACTAGAGAAGGAAAAACAATTACCCTCCATTATATGACCTGCTAGCGACAAAAACGTGTCACAGAAAGATTTCTTGTGGATTAAATTTGTGCTGATTAACTTATCTGCAATTTGGGTGGGGAATATGCATATCACAAGCCAATAAATTTGATTTTTAGCAGGGCTTATATCTGATAACATTGCATACCTATGGATGGTTCTGAGAAATCTAACGTTTATTTCCATCATTAAAATATGTACTATTCAGGTTAAAGAAAAATAAAGTGACAATTCAAATAACCCTTTATATATATATATCTTGCCTCTCGATATATTTAATTTCATGTTGAGGTTGGTCGTCTTTCAATTTGAACTTCAAATTTTATATCGAATTCGGTGCGAGTCAAGAGATTATTACTATATGTTCAGCATTGAAGATCATTTCCTGTTTCGTCAATAAGACGAAACAAAAAGGAGATCTTGCTGAGTGGTAGGTAGGTGAAAACAAAACTGGAAGTGAAAAGAAGAGTGGTAAAGCTAGAAATATGATTGGTGCTAGTTGGATCACTGCAAAAAGAAGGAAGGATTCACGTTTTTTTTTTTTAAAAAGAGTGCAGTGAAAATTGTTTTTCAAAATATTTTTCATTTAAAAAGTATTAGAATATTTTTTTATTTAAAAAATTATTTTTGATATTAGCATATATTTAAAAATATTAAAAAATTAATTTAAAATAATATTCTCAGTGATATGTGGTTGATGCCACTTAAAGTATTCTAGGCATTCTTACCAGTTTTTTTTTCCAATTTTAGAGCCTGTGGTTGCTGAAAGCAGCATAGAAATTATGCAGTATGACCACATAAAAACTTATCAAATGTTCAGGTGATTGAGCATACTTCTTACTATTCTTGTTCTCAGAACAAAAGGTACCGACAATAATTGAACATGCAAAATGAAATATGTACAGAAGGTGTGCTGTCACATTTCTTAGTTCATGATACTTGCTAACTCAGTTGTTGTTGCTGTACTGCTACGATTGAAGCTTTAATGTTTTTTTCACTTGATGTAGGAAAGTCACCAAGTGGCCCTAGTTCTGGGTGTTAATGAAACAACTCATCTAAAAACTTAGGTTGATAGTTAAAGCTTCAAAATATAATTTATATCTCGATTAAAAAAATCCTGATACCATGTTAAGGAAACAACTCACCTAAAACTTAAACCGATAATTAAGACTCAAAACACAGTTTTTTGTCATTAATTTTATAATGATTTCTGTTTTTCTAACTAGATACATTCATATGTACTCAAAATCAGAGGGATTTAAAGGATGAAAACAGAAAAAAGGAAGATATATTGCTAAGAAAAATCAAACCCTATAGACATTGCTATTTGGAACTCCTGCAACATCTTTTTTTTCTCTTCTTAGTAGCGAAGAGTCCTCTGCATCTCGCAAACCCCAAACTCTAGTCTGTTGTTGAACCACCAAAACAGAAGCTCTTAGATTAGAATCTGTGACGGCTAGCATCTCTCCCACTGCCCCTAACTCTATATGTTCACTCCACTTCCCAAGGCTCGACATCAACTCTGACTCTCCATGTCGCTTCCCAACCATGACAAGGTCGTAAGCATTCTCGATTGATTCAATCACAGCAAGAACACCTTCACTGTCCATAACTTCCTCCTCCAGGTAAGAAACACTCTCGTTCTCTTCTGCGTTTAGCTTGTATTCATCTAATATTTCAGAGTCGAGCCTCTTGCTCCTTGCTGTACCACCAGCAATTTCGGCACCCTCCGAAGTTGATGTCGTCGTGAAATGTAAGACTTTGACTGATACATGAGGATTCCCTGACATGCGCACAGCATAAGCTAGTGCTTCCCTGTCATCTGCACCACCAAAGAATAGCACAGCGATTCGACAAGATAAAGGCTCTGCAAGAAATTTCCTCAAATTCCCACGATCAACAAGTACCCCAACTGAGCAAGGAGCATTGTCAAGCACACTCTTGTTCAGGTGCCTTAATACATGAAATGAGTTTACCATTTTCCCATCTATGCTTTGCTTGTAAAAAGGAATAATTATGAGAGATATTCTGTTCTCTAAGGCCACGGAGCACACATCGTTGTGCATGGTTTCGTAAGGCGAAATGCTTTTACAGCAGTGCAGAGCAACATGACTACAATTTTCACGTTCGAATTTTTTAAATGCGTTGAAGATTCTTTCTGACTCGGTAGGGTTTTGAGAAGGTTTTTCGCGTGGAAGGTGTGTGATCAGTAGAGAGGAAGCACGCCCAACAAGCTTGATGAGGTGGAGGACATATATACCAATAGGTTTATCGTTGGTGTGGTTCGAGACATCAAGAAGGTTAATAATTGTTCGGGCATTATCTTGGCTAAGAACACAGGCAAGAATCCGTAGTTCTTCGTTGCTTCGATGATGGCATATAGTCCTCCTCCTGTAAGCCAGAAACCTCCTCGAAGGATCATACAGAGCTTTCACAAGAGGTGAGATTACTCCTGTTAGAACCACCACAGAGAGAATCATAATGGCGAAGCATTCATCGGTCATGCTGTCCTGCACATTAAGGCAACTATCTCGATTGATTAAGCAAATCGAAGTAGCCCTCTTCTAGGTCTCCAGCCATAATATGTTTATGCCAGCGGAAAGGGGAAATATGCAGTTAACTAGGAGTTTAAAAGCAGTAAAACCAAGTCAAAAGGAAAAAAGTCAAAGGTGGCTTACATTGTTTGTCTTCCAGTCATTCAGCAGGACAAGTTCAACAATGCCTTTGGAGTTCATGAGAAGACCTAGAGCAAGAGCATCTCGAAATGGCATTCTGCAGAATAGAGGAGGCAGCATTGTGCCTATAATTTTTCCCAAGAAACCCATGAAAACAACCAGTATAATTACGCCCACCGTCTTCCATTTCTGAACGGAAAAAACATTGGTCTTCAATCCACACAGGGTGAAAAAGATGGGCATGAGCAATGCTGATACAAAACAATCAAGCCTGTCAACTATTGCCGCTCCCAATGGTGGTCCATCTGGTATGACCAGCCCCAGAAGGAAGCTTGCTATAAGCGAATTTATTCCGATGACTTCACCGAGAAATCCGAAGCCCATTAATGCACCAAAAACCACATAGATATAAGCATCTTTCACAGGTTTACCTTCTGGTGTATTCCGAATTGCCCACAAAGCTGCCGGACGGATTCCATATAACAAGAGGTATATAAGGAATCCAACTGATAGAATAGAGCCAATTGCTGACTGAATTGATTTTTCTTTAGCTACATGCGCCACATAGATTATCGACATGAAGGACCAAAAGCAGATGTCACATATCATTGATGAAGAACTAGCCAGTCGTCCGATATCAGAGTTAAGTATCTTGAACTCGGCAAGAAAGATAGCAACAACGGGGAATGCTGTAACAGACTGCATTAATACCACTAGCTGAAGCACATCGCACACAGTGTCATCCAGTGAGATGGAATGGCATAGGAGTAATCTGATAGATGAAGCCAGAGCAAATGGAATGAAGAAACCTAGAATCCCTACGACCAGCGCTCGTTTACCTGATTTCCAAACGATAGAAGGATCTATCTTCACCCCAATCTGGAAGATAAACAGCATGAAGCCAAATACTGACAAGGTCTCGAGTGTGATTCTTCCTTCTCGTGGAAAGATTTTGTTCATAAATGCCAAGTTGTGCCCGAGAATCGAAGGACCTAGAATTACCCCTCCCTGATGAATTCAAAACGTCAAAAACATATGATGGGAGAAATCATTTGCATGAGAGAACATGTAGAGAGAGGAACTCACAAGAATATGAGAAACAATTGAAGGTTGGCCAAGGGGCTTGAGAAAGATGTCAATGGAACGTGTGATGATAGAGATAAGAGAGAGTTGTAACAGCAAGAGAGGCAAAGTGTACTCTAAAGGATCATCATGAAACCAGAGGCCTCTAGAGTTAATCATACCTACATTCTGACAGACAACATGAATTCCAACGTCCTCATCGAAACGAAGTCTTGAAGGGTTCTGAAACTGCGCAGATGAATTATTTATCTGTGACATTGTTCTAATGGGCAGAGAAGAAAATATGAAGAGGAAGCAGAATGAATAGAGGGGCATGGGAGATCTGAGAACCCATTTGACAGAAACTAGAAATGGATGATTGGGAGGGAGTCTTAGCATTGAGAGAGAAGAAATCAAGAATCTAGCTTTGGTGGTTCATATTTCTTACATTATTAACCTCCAACAAAAGTAAATGGGAAGTTGCCACTTGGTCTCTCCATGGCTCACTGGTTCAATGCCAAATGGGAGCCAGAGAGATCAACGTGGATCTTTGGTGAAGATGAATTTACCAACCTGATGTAAGATCATATCGTTAATCATCATCAAAGTTTCTGCTCGAAATCTGATGGTTTTCTTTGGTGCAGAAATTGTAGAAACCGTTCGACACCTATTAAACAAAGTTTCTGATACATGAAACTAGCAAAAGGTAGAATAACTGGGATGCGATGAATACTATACCAAAACATCTGCTGAAAATATGAGTTTATTCAAAGTATCATCCCTAAGATGAATTTCAAGGACACTCTCAATTTAATACATGTATAGGAGTAGTATCTTCTATCTATAATACAGGCTAAATAATTTCAGCAAATAAAGATAAAGATTTTTTTTAATTTTGTAGTTTTAATTTGATATTGTTGATTTTATATTTTAAATAATTTCAAGTCTATTTTCTTGATTTTATCTTTTAAAATTGATATTGTTGAGAATTTAACTTTGTAACTTTAATTTATTTTGTCTTAATATAAAATTGGTTTATGGGTTTGCAAAGATAACTCAAATTGCGCTTGTTTAGTTGGGTTTTTTTTATTTCTTTTATTTAATTGAGCTTCATTTTTTTTATAGTCTATTTCTTCTAATATAGTTAGAAAAACTAGTTTTAGAAAAAAATAATCTTGTTATTAAATCTTATAACCATGTTCACGTTTACACATGAATGATTGACAATAGTAATCCATAATGTTTTGATTTCTTTCTTTTTCCTTTTTTCTTGTTTTTTGAAATGATTTTTTTTCAAAAAAAAATAATCGATTGTATCTTTTAGTATTGAAATAATCAAGAATTTAGTTTTATAATTTATCTATTTTTATTCCATCTTTCTATAAAGTTAATATAGTTTACGTGTTTGCTCTAGTTTTACGGGTTCGATATAATGTAATAGATAAATTGATGATTAGTAAAGAGTTTTTATATCAATACATGAGGTCTTAGGCTTAATTACATAGAAAAATACTTTTTAAAAATATTTTTTATCAACTGACACGTCGGGTTGATCTATACAAATTCAATTAGCCGGATTAGTTTTTACCATTTAAATCATAATTAATACTTACCAGCGCTCAACTAGATGGTGTTAAAATGGTGTCGTTTTGATGGTATTCATGATAGTTTTATATTGACTAGATTTTTTTAAAAAATAATAATAAATTCTGCTCGAGTGAACCATGATTTACGTGTAAATGGATGATAGAAGTGGGCCATATATACAAGTCTTGTACGAGTCTTTTCACACGTAAACCAAGCGTCCATCAACGTGCACGACAGGCAGGATTCCGAGATCCATTTTATTTTCTTAAAATTAATCGAGAAAGACTTCCACTGTGCAATCATGTAATGGATTTTACCAGTTGGTCGTGCAGGCCAGCTAATCCCTAGTCTTCTTCCCTTTCCTCTTCTTGTCAATGGGAACAATAAGAACACAGGAAGTTTGAACAACATCAAAAAATTAAAGTTAAATAAAATTGAGTGGGAGAATAATATAGAATATATTATGTGAGCTCATCTAATATTTTAAATTTTTAGATTAGATAGTTTCTTAACATGGTATTAAAGTCTTGTTGTCTTAACTGTCAGGAGTTCGAATTTCTTCACCACATTCTATTTGATAAAAATTAAGTATAAGGAAATGCTGATATGTTTCACTCTCAAAAGACTTTCACTTAAAGTATGTATTAGAGAATAATACTTAATAATTTAAAATTTTAGAGAAAATGATTTACTAAAAACTTAAAACCTAACCGATTGGGTGGTCGCTACCATTCCATATAATATTGTTGGCGATCTTATCTAAGCCAATTTCCTTGCAATCTCAAATTTGACACTAAACTATCGACAAAGAAAGTACAAAACATGGGCAAACTTCAATTAAGGGGATTTTTGGTACTGCCAAATATGTGATTTTTTTAATTTTAAATTAAAAAAATGATAATTTTAGATCATTTTATTTTATGTTATAATATAAAACTTAATATTTAAAAAATAAAAATAAATTATTTTAATAAACTTGTGGAAAAAAAGTATTTTCAGGAGTAGATGGGAACACACAATATAGATTTAGGCCTCGAAGAATAGGCAGAGTGGACCTTCACCGATGCGCCATTCATTTTGTTTTAAATTCACCAATCACATCAAGCCAAATGTCTCTCTTTCTAAACTATTTAAGATTTCGGAGGAGTCATCTTGATAAGACAAACCACCGTGAATGATAGGATGACAGCTAACTTTTAGAGCACGCTGATTATCATTCGTTTTCTTTTCTTTTTCTCTTCATTTCTAAACTTGATTTTTTTATAATATTTATTTTGATTTTTTCTTTTTTTTTCTACATTTATTATATTGAATAATCAAGATTTGACAATTCGGCAATTCAATAGTAATTCATACCTTTGGTCAAAATAAAATAAAATAAAAAATCTCAATCTATTCTTTAACCAAAAATTTAAACTAAAACAAAATATAAATAGATGTTTTGGATAATGATAAATGTGAATTCTTAAAGTATTTTTGTTTAAAATAATATTTCTTTAATTTTTAAAATTTATGATATCACATGTCAAAACAATTTAAAAATATATTGCGCCGCAGTCCCCGCAATTAACTGAGAACGTGTATATAATAAGATAAGGGCTAAATTGAGGTTTCAAGTAGAGGGTGGATAGGTGGCAAGTGGCAGCACCGCAGAGCAGTGGAGGTAAAATGGGTCCCACACTAGGGAAGCAACCAGGAAGGATCCAGGTGTGTACTATAATGTAGAGCTGACTTTGACTAACTTGCGCACCAAGTAATCTCCAGGCTCCAGCCAGCCTCCATCTTTGACCCATTCAAACCTGCATAGCCAACGTGACCAGTGGTGTATGCATGACCGATATAGACCCTTGGCCTGTGACTTTGGGACCCACCGAAAAGGGGCCCCACTCCAATGTAAGATTTGGTTCAAAGAAAGCACCGGCAAGAAGGAATGTGACAAAAGCTCGAGGAAAGTAACATTTTTTTTTTCTCTTTTGTGACCTTTATGGATATTTTTAGTTTTGTCCTGGAAAAAGTGACATCCAATTCTTTTTAGTTCCATTTTCCAAAGCCAGTAAATTAAATTAAGAATAAAAAAAAACGCTATCATGTGATTAAAGGGATACAAAAATTGATTCGAGGGTTGCATTGTAGCGTACGAATAGCAGAAGGCCTCAAAACAATCAAATATATATGTATACATGTGTTAAGGTATGGATAGGCAGCAAGAACTCCTATAAACTATGACAAACACAATTTGGAATATACAAAACAGACCGAATCCCTTTTGTGGTAGTGGAAGAAATATACAAAAAAGAAATTAAACAGACTTGGATGCAATTAATGACTTTCTTCTTCTTTTGAGATAAATTTTTAGCAGTAGTAGCAGCAGTTTCCTACCATAAACTTTCCACTTCCAATTCCCTTTTGGCCCTTGAAAACACTTCATCGGTTGATGATTGATTCAAGTACGACCCCGTGAGGTTTCCATATCCTGAGAATCCAAAATTTCCTGGACTTTGCTGCAACATCTCTAGGGTAAAAGGCAGTTCACCTTCAGATGATGTTGTTGTTGGTACCCTTTGATCCCTTACAGGGTTGTCGATGGAATGGTTTACAGCAGATGGCCTAATTGCCATTGCTGCATGGTTGCTGTGGTCCGACAATGACCGGCTGCCGCTGCCGCGAGCAGCTGGAACATCATGGTTGTGCTTCCCTTCATAGGTTGTGATCACTGCCCTGAGGTCATGGGATGCTCTCTCAACATGCTTTCTTACAGGGCATCCTTGATATGTGCACTTGTAGTAGCTCCTAAAAAGCAACGATCAGAACCCAGTTAGAAAAAACAAGTTCGTAACATCACAAAGTACACCACAATAGGGCTCATGATTTTGTGATCAAAAAGCTTAGCCTTCGAAGCTTGAAATTGAAACAAGACCACATTAATTAATACCAAGATTAACGTAAGTTTGTGCCTAACAGAGTATCCTATGAGTTGAAGTGAGCTTTTACCTTGGATTTGGATTTCCCTTGACCACTTTCTGCCCATATTTCCTCCACCTGTACCCATCATCGAGGATGTCTATGTCACTGGTGGTTTGAACCACAACTCTCGGCTCTCTCACTGCTTTGCTGCCAGGTGCTGAAATCCCTTCACTGTCACCCTCTCTTTTCCTGAAAAAGCAAGCACGATAAGATTAGTACTGCGACCAAACATTCCAAGGCCTAATCTCTGATAAAGAAACCGCGGAATGATGTACTTTTAGAGTTTATATCCTTAATTAATCAAAGAACCTACCATCTTTTGGCCTCAGTTTCATCCTCATCAAAGTCGTCACCACCTCCTGATTTACTCTTTTGAGAATCAAAATCATCATCCCCAATTGAAATTGAAGAATTCTCAGGTGTAGCAACTGAGGAGTCTATTTGTCCACTACCACGAGTAACATACGACTGCTCATGAATCTCATTAGGATTACTATTAGGAGCTGGTATCAATCCAAGATTTGAAGCTGTTATCGATGATGATGATCTCCTGGTAGACTGAGGTTTAGGATGGTTATGATTACCCTTATAAACTATCTCGGTTACTTGTCCATCCAAAGATCTCTCAAGTATCTTCTTTGTTGGACAATTGGGGTGTGTGCACTTGTAATAACTCCTTGGGTTTTCACTTCCTTTAACTTGTTTTTGACCATACTTTCTCCAATTATACCCATCATCTGATCTTCTCTGCTCCCTGACAGATTGATACTGCTGTTGTTGATTACCATAATCAGATTGAAAACCATTGTTGCTTTGAGGGTCTGTTTGAATTGCAGCAATCTCAGGGGAGAAACCCTGCAGAGAATTAGAGTCGTATTCCATTTTTACCATACTATTCCTCTCTGAAACAAAAGCTTCTTGCTTTGCTGACTCTTGAAACCCCCATGTTTGTTGCTGTTCCTGAATATTACCAATCAACCAAATTCAAGTAAAGTTAAGAAAACACGATCAAATATCTAAAACAGAGAAAATCTCACCAAACAAATTGATTCTTACAGGTTGAATTGTGGAGTTTGAAGACTGAAACATGGCTGATGAAGTTGTGGGTTGCCTTGCTGGTTGTTGGAAAGAGAAATTAGAGAAAGCCTTGTCTTCTTTCTTGACATTTTGCAGGCTATTACCAGAACTACTCTTCCAATTAAAAGCCTGAGCAGGAAACGTTCCAGTTGTTGGAGATGGCAAAATCTACACACACACAAAAAAAAAAACCCAACAGTCAAAAATCCCATCCAAGTTACCAAAACCAATATTTAGCTTCAGTCACACACAAAAAAAAAACAAGAAAGCCCACAACTTTAGCACCAAGCAATGATCCTCACATGCAATCATCAGACCAAATCATCAAAAGTATATATATAAAAAACTTACATTAGAAGGGTTTAACAAGACAGGAGAGTCCAAGAGCTCTGCAGGGCTTAAACCAGCAGGAATAGCAAAGTAAGAAGAAGGAGAAACAGGAGGAGGAGATAAAGGCAAAGAAGGAGGTGGGATTGACTTAAACTTGGGCACACCAGAGCCAGTTCTCTCAGCTATCCTATCAGACAACTTGCTATTATTTGTGATACGATTCTTGGGTTCTTCATCGCTTGAAGCAAGAAGATCAGTGAAAGAAGAAGAAGTCATGAAAGGGTAGTGGGAAGAACTGCTAGTAGTGAAAGAAAAATAACTGTTACTGCCTTCTGAGTGTGAATTTGCATAAGTGTCTAAGCTCCCTTGAGAAGAAGCCATGAAACAAATATCGAAAGCAAGCTGGAGGACACAAAATTTTGAGGGATGAAGCGGGGGGCCGGTGATGATATAAGAGAGCTTGTGTTGTGGAAAAGGAATGGGTACCGTGTTGAACAAGACGAGGGACCCTGTTGTGAGGTTTCTTGGAACTAGGAAGACAGGAGGAGGTTTTGTATATAAAGATGTATAGAAATGGTTTTTACTTGGTCCCTATACTTTTTACATGTGGTTGGTTTAATCCCTTTAATTGATATTTGGTTGACTCTTCTTTTGAATCTCTAGATGAAAGGTATTCTTTTTTTTTTAATGATAAACTGTATTTTTTACTCTATTTTCTTTTTGTAAAAATAACGTTTGAGTTGAAAAGAAATTAATTTGATATTTGTTTTATATATAGCTTTGATATTTTCCAAAAACTCATTCAAAAAAAATAATTTAGTTTTTTAATCCAAACATTGTTTGAAAAACTATCTTAAATACAAATAATATATATATATATATATATATATATCAAATTTATTAAACTCAATTCAACCACTATGATTATAGACTGAATGAGTTAACCCATGCAAATTTAAAATAGTTTCATTTAAGAAATTTATTTAAATGATGTAATTTAAAATGATTTAAGAAAAATTAAACACGGTTTTAAATGAGTTATTGAATCAACTTCCATTCAATTTAATTTGAAGCTCGACTCAAACCAAGCCCTACATATTTGTTCATGAAATTGATCTATCATGCACGCACGATGAGGTTTAATATCTAATACTTATAAATGTTATATGGGTGCCTGATAAAAGGGTTTGGATAACCTCTGATAGGGAGTAGAAGGGTTGACATGACAAAAAGTAAAGTTAAGAATCTTGATTTGACAAAAGGAGATAAGTAAAAGGACTGAAATGAATTTTAGCCATGACCTTGTGTGTAAATGAGGCTTCTGGTCAAAAACTCGTGGGTTTGACTAAATGGCGGCTGACGCAGAGATATTTGTTAATTTATCTTGTGGTATGGTTTTCTGATGCTGTTTCTGGTGGCATGAGGCTTTTGCCAGGCATGGAGGCTAAGGAAAATAATAGCATGTAATTCGGGTTTGATGCATCTGGATTATGGTTCGGGAAAATTTTCAAAAAAATAAAATAAAATATTCAAAAAAATAAAATAAAATTTTCTGATACTGTTACTGGGATATTTTTAAAGTGATATTTAATTAGTGTTTCACGATAAAAATAAATAAATATTTCTAATATTTTTATTTTTCTTAACTAATATGGCAATTACGAAATATCTATTTTTTTCTTAAATCCGGGCGTGTGTTTATAAAATCGTGTGTTCTAAATGGAGATTTTATATTTATTATATGGGCATTTATATATATATATATATATATATATATATATATATATAAAGAACTTTGACATGGCTATATATATATATATATATATATATATATATAAAGAACTTTGACATGGCTTTTTTGGACAGATTTTCTTAAAAAAAACATGATCATATCCTGGTCAGCCATTCACTTAATATAACTGTTAAGTTGTCTTAATTAGTTTTCCCTGCAGGTTTGTTATTTGAGTAATCCAATTTAATTTTTAATCCTCCATGTGACCTTATCTCGTTAACATAGCGTCTAGTGGTGCTCTTATCTCTCTTAAAAAGTAACTGATTGTGATTATAATTATACTTGTTTTTTATAAAAAAAATATTTTAAAATATATTAAAATAATATTTTAAAATTTTAATATAAAATATAAAATGATATAAAAATATTAAAAAAAATATTTATTAAAAAATATTTTTGAAATTCACCATCAAACAAGACCTAATTACCTTCAACTTTTTAAAAAATTAATTTATATTTTTTAATAATTTTAATATATATATATATATATATATATAACAGCTAAATAAATACTATATTCAAATAAAAATCTATTTTAAATAGCATTACAATATTACAAAAAAAATTGGATAATCAATGTCCCTGAATGTATTTAAAATTATGCTTCATGTGTTTTAAAAAAACATATTAAATTGGTGTTTTATTATTATTATTATTTTAAAAAAAAATACCGAGTAGCAATAAAAAAATATCATAAACGCATCATGAAACCTGCAATCAGTTCTTACGTATCCATCGTTACCCTCCTTTGTCAGCAAACAGTGATTTTTTTATCGTTTCTTGATAACTGAATTTGGCTTTGATAATTAATAACTACTGAAGTTGTAAAAAGAATCAGTTAATTGTTTTTAGTATTAATTAATTAATGCAACTATTTCAATTATATTTAAACTAAAATGTATTAAAAAACATCACATCAAAAATATTACAAGAAAAAAAATAATTTTATTAAAAAATAATATAAAAATATCTTAAAAAGCAGAGCACTAAAATCATAGATTTGCCAATTATCCTTTCCAAGTTCATTGTATGGACTACACCATATGTGGTTTGTCTTGTTTCTTTACTCTTCCCAGCTGGAACTATTTTTTTTTTTTGTTGGCCCCTTGAAAGCTATATTACTTTAATGCCTGTCCATGGAACTGTCCCTTGATTGTTATATATATATCAATCAATCAAGGGACAGTCCACTGAATCGTGAAATTAATTAAAAAACATTAATGTCATGGAGAATGCATTTGCACCTATCATTTCATTCTAATAAATTTAATAAATCCAAAAACAAACAAACAAAGAAATCTTTAAATTGGTTTGATTTAATTAGTATTTCAGCATAATATAGATATATTTTTGTGTTCTAGACGCTGATCTATACAAGATGACCGAATCCACGTTCAGTATTGGGTGAGCTCGAAGGGTGAAAGTGTTCCTCAAATGACCGAATCTATACTAAGATGAGGATTGAACCACTGACTTCTCTTAAAGGACGAAGTGCCCTCACAACTCACGTTATTACCTCTTGGAAAAAGAGAAAAATATGTATCCAATGTTTTGCTATATGTGTGTGTGTGTGTGAAATTAGTAATCGAACACTGATTACGCTAAACTTTGGGATTTCACGTGTGGATATTGTGATAAGAAGGAATCTATCACCGTCTAATGCAAGCCATTATTAACTCTAGTTTGTTGTGTTTTGGTATATCATGTTATTTATTTATTTATTTATTTCTGTCGTATGTGTTGCTATGATATTTTAAAAAAAATATTGTTGGTTTGTAAATATATTAAAATAATATATATTTTTTATTTTTTATATTAATAAATAAAATGATTTTAGAAAGTTAATTTGAAAAAACAAAAATTGGAAACACTTTTAAAATACAAAAACATACATGAACATATTCTCTACATGCAGATTACAGACCTGTCCATATTTTTCACATATTTTGAAATTATCCTACAATTTATGGGGGAGAAGTGGCAGGGAGTCCTCAAACACATATTATAAATGCTAAGAAAAATAAATTCATTTTACCATAATATTTCATAATTAATTAATGCCTCGTAGAGTTATTGTGATTCATCCTAGAAAAGCTATGAGAAATAAATTTATCTTTAATTTTTTATTTAAATTTGAATAATAAATCTAAATATATGAAATGATAAATAAAACAGTATGATCGATAATCCTCTATAGTGATTGCTTTGTAGCATTTTTGCCGGGGCATGGAAAGGAAATAATCAAGGTTTATTTTAGTCGTCGTCTGGTGTGTTAGTGATTTCAGCTAAGAAACTATCAAGAACAGTGGACTTAGAATTCTCAAAATATTTTCATTTTTTTTATACGATAAACCTATCTTTTATAAAATGTATTTTATGGATCAGGTGACGAATAAAATCTCGTTTATCCCAAAATTTTATAAAATATACATATTCTGATTCGAACTCGAACAATACTATGTATATCACAAGCTTTTAGTCATCACGTCATGCCTCTTAGAAACCATATTTTCTTTCCACCTTCACTAAAATATGAAGATTTACCAAAGGAATAAAAGGATAATGGGAAAAAATTGCTCAAATCAACATCATCAAGGCCTGTTTGCATTGTGTTTCAAAACTATATTTGAAAAAAAATTAAAAAAAATTATTTTTACTTTTTACATTAAATTAAAAAAAATAGTGTTTTTAGATCATTTTAATGTGCTGGTGTCAACAATGTTAAATTTTTGTAAAATATTATTTTAATGCAATTCTAAATAAAAATACATTTTCAAAAACAACTTCAATCATACTCCGAATTGTCACTAAACCTTACACAGCCTATGATTTAGTTTTTTTTTATCAAAAATAAATTTTTAAAATTTACAAGTTACAATGGTTTTTTTTGAGTCAATTAGGTCAGTTATGTCACACTAAAACAACTCTCATCTAATATTCATATAATATGAACAAGACATTGTATTTGCTCTTATAGATTATAGATACTGAATGGAAAAAACATGAAAGAAGAGGTAATTATTATTTTGTCAACCTGGATGGTCTGATAGGGCAGCTAGAATTTATTATTTCACGTGTATTCATCAGTCTCATTCCATTCAAGGAGTACACCAAACATTTCTATTATTATTATTATTACTATACAATAATTACTAAATAATCAAATTGAATGAAAACAAGACTCTTGAATCCAAGTTATTAAAGTCAAATTGATATATCATTTGAGTCACGAATTAGACAAATTAATCTTTTATTTTTATCCCTCCAATTAATACAAGTGAGTGGGGTAACTACATTTATTTAAATCAATTCAAATCATTATTATTTTCAAATAAAATTGAAACAGAAACTTTTTTATTCTTTTTTCTTAAAAAAAGGTTTTGAATTAGTTGATAACATCACCCTGCTTTCCATCCACGTCAAGGGCTCCAAAATAATTTTATATACTCATTACTTCCCTAACATTAAATGGCTGGAGGGAGTTGTGGAGTGTCGTTTGACTTGACTGGTAGCTTGATCAGTGCAATAAATTCTTATCCAAAATTTACAAATCCGTGTAAAGGGTGGAAAGTAGCTTGTAATTGAATGTGTTTTAAAAGTTTTATATGTATTAAATATTTTTAAATAATTTTATATATTGATTTTAAAGAACATTATTTTAATACATTTTTAAAATAAAAACACTTCTAGAAATAATCTCAACTGAATTAACTCCGACTAAGATAGAAGCCAGCAATAACTTCCTTGACAACCCCATATAGGTGAAGTAACCACGCTTGAGAGTATCTTCTTGTCGGGGTGGCCAGGGATGAGAGCATTGACCGGGCCTAAATGAAGAAATCATAAATAAATTGACCAGTTGATCTAACATAGTTAACATCTGTCAAAACTAGTTGATTTAGAAAAATATTTAGAACAACATTAAACTCCACGAAAATCAACTATATGTCCAAAGATCCACTACAACTCAAAATAAATAAAATAGCCTCAAATTTAATAATAAAGTTAATATAATTTGAAAATAAAATAACATTAGGTCCGGTATCCATCCCCATGGGAAAAGGAATCCCTTTCTCCAAACGAATCCATTCTTGCATAAAAGCAAAAGAGACAAGTTGATGAATATACATTTTCCATTCACAAAAAGAACAGTGTATTCTCCTCCACAGTCTATGGAGCTTCAGGACTTTTCCCAGAATGTAGCTTCCATCCCTTTGGATCCATCTCCACCTGTCAGTGTCAGCCAGTTTACAAAATGGGACAAGAAAAATAAATCACGAGCGCTATGATTCAGCATATTGGTGTTGACATTTCGTCAGGTTTGTTGTCAGAGGATGACCCAGAGTAAAAATTTCATAGGCCAGCCGGTCATTATCTATGCGGGCGGTTCATTTTCTATGGAAGCTAATAGGAAGTCAGCAATCTACATCAGATTAATGGCAAGGCGATTCCAGGACCAAGTCTTGGCAAGCATATCAGTGGAGCTATATAAATCATTTGAAAATGTATAAATTGTTTCTTGAATTTCATATATGCAATGACGACCGGCAAGAAAGGAGGTGAGTGTCTGCGTGTGATCTAAGAATACAATATCATATTAGTATCAGCCTTCAATGAATATTTTGATTTAAATTATAATTATTATCTAACCAGATGTGCTCATACCATATATAGTAGTATGCTTCATCTCTCCAGTGAAATACACAGCCATGGGCTTCGATGTAATCGAGAAGGGATTTGGGAAGCAAGCAAGCAAATCAAGATCACTGCAAGCAACTGCAAACCAAGATCACACACCTTCAAACACCATTTCAAGCAAATCAACCTCAACTTTCTACAACCAACAGAAACACACCCAATCCCCATAGCAGTAATCAACTTACACCTGGATAGCCACAACTTATCCACATTCTTAGCCTCGGCAATTGCAGCAGCAGCCAAGCCATTCAACTCTACCCCATTTGACAAATCAATCTCAACCAAATTGAAACAACTTGAAACCAAACTTGACAACCCAATATTCGTAAAAAACCTTGATCTTGACAACCCAAGTATCCTTACATGCCAATGAAACAACATTCAACATGTTGCCTTCAATGCGAGGGCAAAAAGTCAGATCAAGATGTTCAATATGAGGGTACCTATGGAGGGTTCTTGATAAAAGCTCAGCTCGAAGTGGCTTAAGGGTCTTTCTATGGTGAGATTCAATGGAGTACAAGGCCTTGCAGGTTAAAGAAAAAGACTTTTTAGAAAAATAGTCAAGGATTGTAAAGATAATCTCTTCTGTGAGAAAATCAAAGGGGTTGCAATTGCTAGTGGTTTTCCTTTTGGTTTTCATGGATTTGAGAGTGGAGAATTGGTGGAAAGGATGTAAAAAGTTTTTGAAAGGAATGGTTTTTCTTGTGGGGTGTAGTTTAAGGAAATATTATATGAGGAGTAACGGTTAACAGAAAACAGTGCTTGAGCTTGGGAAGTTTCTGTTGTACTTGGGCTGGGAGAAGAAGACTTGTGAAGGTGAAATTACTATATTAGGTTTTATGGTGTTCTTTTATCTTGATTTTTATGGGATTAAATTAATTCCTGTTCTAGTTGAATCACCTCTTCAACTTTTTTCCCTCGATCTAAATATTAAGTGAGTGGATAGTCTTTGAGTGATTAAAGGAAATTATTTTTATTTATAACACTAATTTTTTTATTACGATCATTTGGAGATAAGTGTTTTTACATATTATATATTAAAATTAGTTAACATATAAGCTAGTCTAGGTAATATAAAAAATAATAATTAGAAAGTCTTAAATGATGATAAATTTTATATATTCTTTTCTAATAAGTGTTGAATTACATATAAGATAAGGATTTAATGTATGCATTTATATCTTTGAATAAAATAGAATTTGAATCCTTAAATCCTTTCTTAGATTTTACAAGAATGAACCATGCCATAGTATTTAGCTAAACCTCTAAATTTTATCCGTTAAACTCTTTATTAAAATGAATTTATATTATTGAAATTATATTTAAATAATAATTTTAAAATTAACTTCTTTAAAAGCAAGAGGAATCCACATTATCATATCAAAATTATACATTAATCTTTTGAGTTTACAATGCTAGATATAGATAAAATATCAATATTAGTTAAACCATTAATTAGATTTTGATGAAACAATAAAAAAACAATGAAATAAAAACATGATAAATTAAATCACACCACCATCACTAGCATTAACCTCATATAAAATTCAATTTTAATAATTCATAATTTTATGAAATGATTAATCTATGTAGTATTTGGTTACTATCTTCAAACATAAAAAATAAAAGATAATAAATATACATTTAACATGCCACCTCCATGTATTTTCTATTTAAAAATCTCCTCACATGGTACGGCCTTTTTAAAACCCCGTCCACCTCATCGATCGACGTTCATGTTTTCTACGCCCTATTCTAGAACATGCTCCTATGACTTCGAATCTCGTTCAAGTTTTATAATTAATTTTTTATATACATATCTTACGAAATCTTTTCACTTTCTCTTGTTTTTGTTTTTCTAATTTTTAATGAAAGGTACTTGAGGTTGTATTTTGATTTTTATAATAAAAAATATTACTAAAATGGCTGCTTGTAATTCAATATATACTTAGTTATAAAATAACATGGGGATTTCACGCGCCTAGAGACAAGCTCGAGCCCTTCGCCAGCCTATGGTGATAGTAACTTTACACGGCCAAAATATCAGAGAAAGACAACTAGCGTAGAGCATGGTTCGTCAAAGGGGCATGGATTAGGTTAAGAAAATAATATAAAAAAATAGACTCAACTCCAGCAGGAATGGCTGCAAATGAGGAGCTAATCAAGCCTATCTCAGCAATGTAGCTTGTCTGCAAATTTCTTCCTTCCTCCGTAGCAAAAAGCCCTCAAGAGGAACGGTAGATGACCTATCTATTAAGAATCAGAGCAAATTGGTCCCGATGATGATGAATCATACAATTGAGGAAATATTCAGATCTTCTCATTGCATTTGCTTCAAATAGTGAAATTGAACATCAAACAAATTGGAAGTGAAATTATACAATTAGTTTTCGAAAATCTACATGGTTACTGTATGCATAGAATTCTTCAATCATCATAACATCCAGGGGAAACATTTGAGGCAGGAAGTGAAAAGGGAACTTGCTTAAAACAGGGGTTGGTTACTTCTTGGCGTAAGTAATAGCCATAGGGTTCTGGGGAGTAATTTTGAAACCTTGAAGAGCCTGCATGGCCATGGAGGATTGCACATCATCTTCAAATTCCACAAATGCAATACCTGGCTTTGCCTCAATCATCCGGACTTCCCTAAACCCTGGGTATTGCTGGAAGAGCACTTGCAACATCATGCTAGTGGCTTCATGGGGCAAGTTTTGAATAAACAATATATTATTTGGTGGGATGGTTTCTTGTGCACTCGGGTTTCCTTGGCGGAAAGAAGTCTACAAATCACAGACACGGACAGGATATAATTAGCAAGCATTGATTAGATGAAGTACGGTAATTCAAAAGTAGTTGCAGTGCACATATGAAATACACACGGAGGGTTTGAGTGTGATATGTGATGCATTAATGCCAGCAATAAAATCAATACAGACATCAATGGCACATTGCATTTCAAAATTCATCATGCTTCGACACTCTTCATCTTTATGCAGATGAAACACATGAATACTGCATATGAACCCAAGCTTATTTGCTCAACTTGTAAGAACATCAAAACATGCATGCAAAAGTTCAAGGCACACTGGAGGACAGAAGCATAGAATAAGACTTACTGGGCCCCCGTTACTTTCAGCAGGTTTCCCATTAGCTGGAACTGATTGCTGAGCTTCTTCCGCACGTTTCTTTCTCTCAGCTGAAGAGGAAAACATGTGTCCAATTATTAGTGCATAATCAAACATCAGAAAGAATTTTTACTTTCTGCTTAGTACGCCACTTACAAAGAAGAATTCAAGCATATTTCTCTATTATAATTTCCTAATGCAATTTTCCTTAACTCAATGTAATGAGTTCCATTTGAGCACTCAAATTCTCAAGTATGCCATGAACATACCAGTTGTAAGGCTTAGAAGGTAGAAATTGCTACTTCATTGTACTCACCTTTTTCTTCTTGCTTCTTCTTCTTCTTTGCATTGGGATCATAGACTCCTTCTGCTTCTGTGATGCAATCAGACTTTGTTTTTGCATATTGTATCCGCTGCACCACATCAATGATACATTACCACAACGAAAATATACTAAGAACAAAGATGTTCTGCAGAAAAAGGAATGAGCTTAAAATTCTAAATAAAGGCATAATTCACAAATACAAATATCTTCAAGGAATGCATGCTTCAAAGAGTCCACCAGTCAATGTTATTGACAAAATTGTAGTAAATCGCAAACACATATTTCTCCCTTACACTGACATAAATTATATTGCGCACCTATGAACATTTTCTCAGGTGAAAACATAATATAACTCCATGAATAGTGTATTTGAAATTTCTTGTATGACATTGAGAATCTTTCCCATTTCTTCCTATTTCAATTACATAGTGAATTATTGATTCAAGAAACACAACAAGCCCATCATTAACCATGAAAATCTATGACTTCTTGTACAGATCAATCTCAACAAGAACCATCCATTTTCTAACTGTTGTTTTAGAGGAGCTAGTGCAAAAATGCCATCCCACTGTTAGGCTTGTCCATCACAAACAAACAACGGCTCGATGATAAAACCAAAAGAGAAACTGGATAGGGCCAAGCACAAAGGCTATAGTGAATGACCACCAAATCACACCCAAAACCAGTTGACACTCAGTTTAAGCAAATCAAAACCCATCAAAATCGTGGACTTAAGAGCTGGAAGATGATAAAATTAAAAATTCTTAACACTAAGGAGACTTAAGAGAAAAATATCCTCATTGATGCACTAACAAATACAAAGAGTGACGACTTACTGACCAAGCATCGCAAGACTTACCATAGGTTTATCATAAAACGGAAAACCCTGCATTTGTCTCACAGCATTACTTGCAGCCGTAACTTCACTAAACACAACCCACGCTTGCCCTCGGAGTCTCGCCGTCTTCAAAGCAACAACATCCAAAATCCTCCCATATTGAGAGAACAGACAATAAAGTGATCTCTTCAACTCTACCCATACACCAAAACAAAGACACCCCATAAAAAATGTCACATAATTAAGTTAAAATACATAAATACAAATCACATTAGTTTCGCTTCTCATTGATCAAATAACTTTCTTTAGCAACTAATTTAAGCTGCTTCCACACTAAAATTCTAAACTTGATCTCACTCGCAGTAACCCTAAGAAGAAATTTCCTCGAAAGATTAACCAAAACTGCTTTTAGCTCATATGGGTCGAGTTCTATACTGCTTAAGAAGCAAAAACAATCGTAAAATTTAGATTTTTTTAGGGTTTTAGTAGCTCAAACTTAGCTTATTATTCCGGGCAAGAAAAAGAGGAAGAACGTTAGATGGAAGTAAGCAACAACATACCTTCTTTCTTGACCTTCTCGTTGAGGTTCTTAATGTAAATTGTTTGGTTCGGTGGAATGTCCCCTGTTAGCATCTTCGCTGAAAACCCAAGAGAGAATCTGATAGATCGTGGAGGGTTTTTGAGACAGAGAGGAGGGAAAGGAGAAGAGCTGAGGAGAGGGAGTCCGTTTTAGGACATACTGAGTCCTAGCTTTATATATATCTGGGCCATTTAGAGTGGTTGGTGTTATCTGGGCTGGAATTGTGGTTTACGTTTTTGGGTCTTTTCATGGGCTAGAATATGAAAACTTGATATTGCTCCCTCACTTAGGTTTTTTTTTTTTTTTTTTAAGTTTAACGTTAGCGGAGAGAAGATGAGAATAATAGAGAGAAATGAGATATATATTTTTTTTATTTTTTTATTTTGAAAGTGTCGAGATTCAATTTTAAATTATTTTAAAAATTAATTTATTTTGATTTTAGTTGTATCTCTTCAATAATATAATTTTTTGTTTTTTGTTATATAGGTTTGTTTATTAATTATAAAATGATAATCATATTTGGTCACTTCTTATGGCACCGTGTAAAATAATGTGATTCAAAGAGCTGTTTTTATTAATATAATAGGAAACAAATTGCATTTTATTCTCTCGACACAAAATCACTCTCAGAAACACTACATTTTATGAACTCGACCCATTAATCCTCTAAAATAGGCAGGATCCAAACATTTTGAACCCAGTCAGCTTTAACATTTGGGCATGGTAGACAGACCTCGAGAGCACATAGATCAAGATCATACACATAGAGGGTTCTCTCTTCCGCTAATGTCAAGTAGATTTTGTTTCCATGAATTCTTGATTCTTCTGTAGAGCAAGCTAAAACTTGTCCGCCAGAGGAACCAATGAAAATTGCTTGATCCTTCAGTTCTTTGATCCTTGTCCAGACTTTCTCGTCGAAATCTAATTTATAAACCCAAATATCCACCACTTGTCGGTGACGGATATAACAATGAAGACGAAGCAACTCCCCGCATGTTTCAACCAGATATGTTGGGAAGCGACTGTGTAGTTTCCTTATGGTTGGACATGTGCTGTCATCCACTTTCAAATCAACTAGTGTAATGCTATAAGACTTGTCAAACTTGACAAAATAGAGATGCTCATACCACGTGAGTATGCAAATTTCTCCCTTATGAACTCCAACTGATCTGACACAATCAGAGTCATCTTCATCATGAAGCTTAAAGTCTTGTCTTGTCCACTCAACATCACCGGGCTTACAGAATGTGACGTCAAGAGTTCCGATTTCAAAATCCAAAAACATGACAACACATTCGGGATTATCAGGAGGCGATGAAAGGACACAGTTATCATAGGAGAAGTCAGGTGTCAAAGATGGCAATTGAATCTTCTTTGTAGAGATAGGGTTCAACAAAAAACAATCATCTGAAATCAAATATCCAGCTATTACTAACCAACCATACGAGCAAGTTGCAACTAATTTACCTTGCAACTTTGGAATGCTTTTGGCATGGCAATGACTTTCTGAGATGTCATAAAAGGTTTGGTTTTCTTCACTGCTTCCATTGATGAAAACAAGCCATGGAAGCAATCCTACAGTTGGTGGCCAACACTGCAAGCTTTGCCCTTCCTCCACCGACTCCTTGGTGTTAGCTTCCATTGAGCAAGCCCAAGATACAACGTAAAACCGAAAAAACAAGTTCTTCCTTTTCTTTCTTGCAATACAACTCTTTTATGCAATTGTATGTGTGTGTGCTCGTGCATGTATATATAGAAATTGTGTTGGGGTATAGTACTCCCAATCCCGGTGGGGAAGTTTAGAATCCCAAGGATTCCTATACCTAAATAGGAAGGAAAGAAAACACTTGTTTTCAATTAGGAGTCTAGAATCATAGTCTTGGTGGGATTCTATTATTGGAAAAAAATAGAGAATATTAACAGGAAGACAATACGAGGCAGTCGTGGACAATGCTTAGTGTCATGTACTTTCTATTTATGGCAGGGGTAGAGATGGTGAATTATTCGGGGAAGTTTGCATTTGAGGAAGGCAAGCTATCTCGTTCAAGTTTTATAATTATTTTTTTTATATACATTTCATACGAAATCTTTTCACGTTCTCTTGTTTTATTTTTTTAATTTTGAATGAAAGGTACTTGCGGTTGTATTATAATAAAAAAAATATTACTAAATATATATAGTCACATAAGATGGTATCTTCTTGAGCAACAATCAATGAGCAGATAAAACCAAAACAATGCAATTAAAGCTTTATGAAGACTACAGTTAGCTTTAATTAGCAGAACACCAGATTTGATGTAGAGAAATCAGGGACCATCAAACATCCAGTTGATTTTCTGATGGACAGGTTCCCTGAGCTAGGGTAGAGAGGCAGGGCCATCAGTTAACCAAGAGAAGTCCAGCCCTTCCTACTAATCATAGTCTTTTATAAATGCCATAGCCAAGGCTCTTTTCAAACAGGGCTTTCTCCAAGTTTAAGCTAGTGCATGAGATTGAGTTTATACCTCCAATATGCTCAAAGGTAGTGTTTATTGCAGCAACCCATTTCTCCATTTCAGCATTTGCACGATCCTTCAGTATTCGCCTATTAACATCTTCAGCTAGCTTTGCTTCATGGGCTCTCCCTTCTGCTTCTGCCATAGCTCTCACTCTAATTGTTTCACGCTCTACCTCAGCCTTTTCCCTCTCTGTTTGTCGCCGCTGTGCTTGGATCTGTTCTTCTGTTGCTCTTCGAGCCTGCTCCAGTCTTATTGATGATTCTTCTTGCAGTTTCACGAGCTCTTGGTTCCTTGCTCTTTGATATTCATTTTCAGCCTGTAATATGAAAAATTAAACTCCTCTCAATGAAATAACTCCTTTCAATCCTAGAATGTTAACAATACATGCCTGCATCCTCTTCCTGGCCAGTTCATCTTCATAGCGAGCCATCTGGGATTTAGTTTGTGCCTGGTGTTGAGCCAGCTTCTTCTGCTCATCATATACCACCCTTTGTCTCTCCTGCCAAGCAAATAGCAGAAAATTTAAGAAAAGTGATATGTCAGCAACAAACAGTGTTCCAATCCTCAGAACACATCAAGTCTGCAAAAGCAAAATTCATTCTGCAGGAATATAGTAACACAGATTCTATTGTCAACTTCTCATAACAAAAAACCGAAGCCCAATCTCCCACAAGCCATTTGCTACAACTAACAAGTACATTGCTTTAGGTGAATTAACAGGCAGAGAAAAAAAAACTATCTGCCTCTATTTTGAAACTTATATTTCCCTTACTTATATGTCCCTTTAGGAGAGTGGGAGCTTTTCATTGAACAAGAAAGAAAAGGGGCTAAATGGTTGGAAATTTCCAAGTGCAAAAATACCGATTTAGCTAAAACTTCAAAACTACACAACTGCAGGAAATTTAAGAAAAAATATGACTCCATTACTAACAGATTTCTAACAAGATGCTGATCCCGGCAGTGGAAAGTAGCTATCTAAAAATAGTAGCATAAGATAGATGTTTCACCTCAACAGCTAATCCACTAGGTGTTAGTAAGAGGGCATTTAAGATCACATAGCAATTTCTGAGAGCCACTGATTTAAGAGCATTTTATTTGATCCACACAAACGGAACAACGGTCACAAAAAAGAGATTCACAACCAAGCAGATTAACTTTCATTTAGTCAGGAAAGCCTCCTCATTTGTATTCCAGGAGCAATAAATGAAGTACAGAAGCCTATCCTAGCAATATTGCATTGTTTTTAATTATGATTTTTATAATAAAAAATATTACTAAGATGTTAGATTGTAACTCAATATATATTTAGTTATAAAATAACATGGGGATTTCACGCCTGGATTAGGTTAGGAAAATAATAAAAAAAATAGACTCAACTCCATCAGAAATGGCTGCAAATGAGGAGCTAATCAACCCATCTCAGCCATGGCTATTACTTAAGCCAAGAAGTAACCAGCCCTTGTTTTAAGCAAGTGTTTAGAAATTAAAGTTTTGAATCGTAATCTTTGTGGGATTTTATTATTGGAAAAAATAGAGGATACCCATGTAATTAAGGATTCCTATGCCTAACTAGGAAAGAAAACACTTGTTCTTAAATAGGAGTGTAGAATCCTATTCCT
This sequence comes from Salix exigua, assembly GCA_032356905.1. NCBI lineage: Eukaryota > Viridiplantae > Streptophyta > Magnoliopsida > Malpighiales > Salicaceae > Salix > Salix exigua. Next base: position 18,922,864 of record CM063606.1, on the reverse strand, counting down.
GGTCGGATTTTATTATTGGAAAAAATAAAGAATACCTATATAATTAAGGATTCCTATGCCTAACTAGGAAGAAACACTTGTTCTTAATAGAGCGTAGAATCCTTACTGGTCGGATTTATTATTGGAAAATAAAGAATACCTATGCAATTAGGACTCTCTCCTCAGCTCTTCCCCTTTCCCCCTTCCCTCTCTCAAAAACCCTCCACAATCTCTCAGATTCTCTCTTGGATTTTCAGCGAAGATGCTAACAGGGGACACACTACCGAACCAAACAATTAGCATTAAGAACCTCAACGTGAAGGTCAAGAAAGAAGGTATCTTGTTGGTTACTTCAATCTAATGTGATTTGTATTTATGTATTTTGGCTTAATTATGTGAGATTTTTTATGGTGTCTTTTGTTTTTGGTGTGCGGGCAGAGTTGGAGATCTTAAAAACACAAAATATTAGCTTAATACGAAACTAACTTTATTTATGTATTTCACGAAGGTGTTTGTGATGAAAAGAGACGGTGGTCTGATCTTCCAGGAGATGTGGTAGCGTTGATTTTTTCTCGTCTTTGTGCACCAGATTGCTACCGTTTTGTTGCTGTTTGCAAGAGCTGGAGTTCATTTCCCCTTCCAGAAATCAAGAAAGAATTCCCAACACTGGTGTATTTAAAGTCTGATGGTAAATTAATTAATTTTCTCAGCCCCTTACTCTGCTGCTCTACACCCGAAATTGCTAGCTCCTTGTGTAAGAATATTGTTACTTCTGATAGTACAAACTTAAGCTCTGATATTGAAGACAATGAGCACGATCAGTGTTTGGAGTCCGATCGCAGCCAAAGCCATGAACCACGAACAGTTAGCTTCTCAAAACACGGGTGGTTGCTTGTCTCTCAGGGAAAATATGTTGTGTTTTTCTTCAATCCTATAACGAATCAAAGGATTGATCTTCCCGGGGTACCCGGGGATGAATGTTTGTTTGCTGAAATTTCCTTGTCAGAAGCTCCAACATCGCCTGATTGCATAGTTTTGGCCATCCATGTTCAATCCTTTTGGGTATTCTTTGCCTTCATTCGACGCGGCGAGGATCATTGGAATTCTGATAGTATCTACTTGGAATCCGGTTTCGTCCCGTCTTATAGCAGTCCAGTCTTTCACGGGGGATGCTTTTATTTTTTGGGACAGACTGGATGTCTGGCTATTTTTGACCCAAACAGAGATGAAAACGATGAGTTGGATATGTGGGTTGAGCTTGATAGTCCTGGAAATCCATGTGCTAGTCCTATAATGAATTGCTACATGGTTGATTGTAATGGAGAGCTAATGTCAGTTTTTGTGGGTCATATGGGACAATGGGTAAGACTTTACATGCTTGATCACTCAAGCATGGTTTGGAAGGAAACAAAAGACCTGGGTGATAGTGTGCTTTTTCTGAGCCAAGTCGGATCAAGGTTGACAAAGACAACAAAACTGCAAGTTCCAGGGCTGGAAAACAGGATATATTTTTCAAGGTTCAACAAAAAGGAGGGCACTTGTACATTCTATGATCTCTCGGCAGGTAAATTCCACACGTCTTGCAACGATCATGGGAGAGAAGATTATCATGGCACCACAAGTTTTTCGGATTGTGCATGGATTGAACCCAGTTATCACAGGCTCGCTGACCAAGAGCTCGACTGGCTACATAAGGAGGCATCGTGATATTTTTATTCTATATATATATATATATATATATAGTGTGTGTGTGTACGTTCCATTCAGTAGCAAATTTGTCTGTATAGAATGATTGAAGTTACATGGGTGAAGGATCAGTGAAACCAAAATTGTTAATTCCAGATCAATTTCAATTACAAAAAGTTGACGGGGCTACCATTTCCATTTGCAAGTTGCCTTCTTTTGCCACACACCTTGTTAGTAAGAAACTAGAACAGTAAGATCATGTTCGTAAGCGGTTTGTTTTTTTTCTTTCTTTCCAGTTTTCAGAGATTTCTACCTTCAAATTATGTAATAATGGAAATTAATGGAGCAACATCTCCTTGAAAAACATTATTGAGATCTTGAGCCTGTAAGAGTTTGAACCGAAACTTCACGTTTCATTGCTGTTCCCCCCCGTGCTCATAGCACCGTATGCACATACATGACTGGAAAGGAAACCGTACTTGCTGGGGAGAATTGAAAAAGGCCATGATTCAGATTCTTCCAACTTTTCTTTCCCCTGTCTCCTCCTGTGCTAAAGGCGAGTTTAAAATTACTTCGTCTAAAATATCTATCTATCTCTGCTGCTCCTTTTGTGTACCACGTAAGATATAATTGAAAATGGGTGTGTTTGGTTCCTGGGAATCTAGACCCCACCACAACCATTTGTGCAACACGTGCTGTTTTTCAATTAATTTAAGGCTATATACATACATAGGATGGCGACGGACGTCTGACAACGAAGTGAAAACCGATGGAAACAAACAAGAAGGCTGGCTATCTGTATTCTGTAGCGACCGAAGTAAAGCATTAATGGTCCATGTTGAAGCGGGGAGGGAAAAATATAGTAAAGTTGCACGGGAGGAAGTTTTTTTTTTTAATGTGTTTTTTATATAGCTGATGTGTAAATAATATTTAAGATCGTAATATAGATTTTTTAAAATATATATATATATATATATATTTTAAAAATAATCTAAAACTTGTATAAAAATTTGGTGTGAGTTTTATGAGGGAACATGCATGAGCCACTTCAAATGCCGTGGTCATTAGCATTTACAGCGCCAGCTACTGATTAGGATTTTTAACGGGGAGTGAGGTTTCTCGAATAGAAAAAGAATGGCTAAACATGACCGCACGCTCCGCTGGTTTTTTTATTTATTTAAGAAATTGATTTATTTTATGCTTATTATAATTTTTTATTTTCATATTTAATTTTTTTTTATTTTGATAGATTTTATTAGATACAGGTTTTTTTCCCGCTTAAAAATGATTAAATATTACTACTGTTAAAATTATTTCGATAATTATTTAATCGGTAGATTGTAAAACTGGAATCGAAAACATTATGTGATTGTTGTGCATGTTTTATTCGTTTCATGAATTTCTTTATCAGAAAATAATAAAATTGTAATTGTTGAATTGTAGCACATATAAGTTATTTGTTTTATGCAACAATTTGATTGATGATTTTGTTTTAACTATTTTGGTAATAATTTAATTGCAAGATAACAAAACCACAATTGATCAAATTGACTAAAGATATATTATTTGTTGTCTGCAACATGCTAATTGTTTGTTGAACTTGTTTTGACTATGTGCTGAATAATTTATTTGATAAATAGCAAAAATATAACTGCTAAAAATTTTCAAAGATTAATTTTTCAAATGTTTTCTTCATATTATTATATTAATTTTATTAGAACACTTCAATTAAATTAACATGATATTTTTAAAGAAAAGTCAGTTCAAATTTTTATGTATATTTTAATATGTTAATATGAAGAAAAAAATATCACTGTACATAATTAGTCTCTCCTATTTCTTAAGAAAAAAATCCCAAAAATAATATATATAAAAAATTTTAGGAACATTAACAATTTTGTTATATATTAAAAAATTTGACACAATTTTTCTACCTGTCTATCTATGTGTGCTTTCGTATATATTTTTTTTGTGATATGAGATCTAAAATATCAAACATAAAAAAAAGATGTGTAAGTTATTTTTCACAAAAATTACATTGACCAATGAAAATTTGTAACATTTATTATAACTGTCATTATAAAATATTATTACATATCATTAATATTCTAATTATTATTGATCAAACTATCGATAACATTGTCATTATTGTTTTAAGAAGTTTTATTTTTTGTTAAGATTTATTTCTCATATTATTATATGAAAAATATTTTAGAATACTGCTATTATCATTTCTTGAAAATAATAATAATTAGGTTATATATATATATATCCGGGTAAAAAGAACAGATTTTATTTATTTATTTCATTAATTTATTCGTGACTTTTTTTTAAAACAAATGTGTTAGGAATAACACAACTATAACAGTGGCGATTTAGCTTTTATTTTTAGTTATTTCAAGTGGCGATTTAACTTTTGATTTTTAGTTATTTCACATTGCCTTGACCACTCTTTAAATCCTATTTTAATTTTATTTATTTAAAAAAATGGTTTAAATATGGATAGAAAAAACTATTCATCTAGGATATGATTTTTCTTTTAAATGATGTTTTTTTTAAATAAAGGTAATTAAAAAATATATAATTTAAATTAAGGAAGAGAAATATATCTTTTCAATTAATACCTCAATTCTTATTTATAAAAATATCTTTCTTTTATCAAAAACTCCTTAAGTCAACCCCCTTTTTTTTTATCGGAGTCATCTTCCGAGTAATTTTAAAAAAATGCTTTAATTTATTTTTTTGTATTTTTAGATTGTTTTGATTGGCACATTTAAAAAAAATTACAAATATTGAAAAAAAAATTAAAACATACATATAAGAAAAAACAATTATTAGAAATTAAAATTAATATTGAACTAACAATTTAAAATAAGTCTAAAAAGAGGTATCTCTTTGATCAAAATATGTTTTCCTTATTTATGCTTTTTGTTGAAAAATATTTTTTTAATAGAATTTTATTTTTTAAAACAAAAGCTCATTTTTATCTTCAACAATGATAATACAAAAACATAATAAATAGTGAATTGCGATTTTTTACACATGTATTTAAAAAATATAACAACATTGATGATGAGAAATATTATATAAATAATTTATGATAAAATTTTAAAAAGTAATATGCAATTAAAAAATTATGTATATTAGATTCATATATACCTATTTATAAATAAATTACTATTACTACTACCATGGAAGACACTAATATTACTTAAAATAATGGCAGAAAATGATGATTACTAATACTACCGAAACATTTCGTTCCAGTAGAAAAAACAAAGCATCAATCGAAACGGAATTGACAGTCTTGGTTTTTATTAATACATTGCATTTTATTCTCATGACACAAAATCACTCTCATAGCACTGCATGTTCTAATTTGCAATTAATCCTTGAAAACAGGTAAGATCCAATCGTTTTGAACCCACTGGGTTTTCACATTTGGGCATGGCAAACAAACCTCGAGAGCACACAAATCAAGATCATACACATAGAGGCTTCTCTCTTCCTCTAATGTCAAGTAGATTTTGTTTCCTTAAATTCTTAATTGTTTTGTAGAGCAAGCTAAAAATTGTTCACTAGAGGAACCAATAAAAATTGATTGATCCTTCAGTTTTTTTATTCTGGTCCAAACTTTCTCGTCGAAATCTAATTTATAAACCCAAATATCCACCACTTGTTGATGAAGGATATAACAATGAAGACGAAGAAACTCCCCGCATGTTTCAACCAAATATGTTGGGAAGCGACTATAGTTTTCTCATGGTTGGATATGTGTTGTCATCCACTTTCAGATCAACCAATGTAATGCTACAAGACTTGTCAAAGTAGAGATGTTCATTCCACGTGAGTATGTAAATGTCTCCGTTATGAACTCCAACTGATCTGACATAATCAGAGTCATCTTCATCATGAAGCTTCAAGCCTTGTCTTGTCCACTCAACATCACCAGGCTTACAGAACATGACATCGACAGTTCCAATGACAAAACTCAAAAGCATGACAACACACCCGGGATCTTCAGGAGGCGATGAAAGGTCACATTTATCATAGGAGAACTCTTGACGCCACGCTCGTAAGCCTGGTGATGTTGAGTGGACAAGACAAGGCTTGAAGCTTCATGATGAAGATGACTCTGATTATGTCAGATCAGTTGGAGTTCATAACGGAGACATTTACATACTCACGTGGAATGAACATCTCTACCTTGTCAAGTTTGACAAGTCTTATAGCATTACATTAATTGATCTGAAAGTGGATGACAACACATGTCCAACCATGGGGAAATTTTAGTGTTGCTTCCCAACACATTTGGTTAAAACATACAGGGAGTTGCTTCGTCTTCATTGTTATATCCGTCACCGACAAGTGGTGGATATTTGGGTTTATAAATTAGATTTCGACGAGAAAGTTTGGACCAGAATAAAAGAACTGAAGGATCAAGCAATTTTTATTGGTTCCTCTGTTAGACAAGTTTTAGCTTGCTCTACAGAAGAATCAAGAATTCATGGAAACAAAATCTACTTGACGTTAGCAGAAGAGAGAACCCTCTATGTGTATGATCTTGATTTGTGTGCTCTCGAGGTCTGTTTGTCATGCCCAAATGTGAAAGCTGACTGGGTTCAAAATGTTTGGATCATACCCATTTTAGAGGATTAATGGCCAAGAGAATAAAATGTAGTGTTATGAGAGTGATTCTTGTGATTGATTCTTCACACTTTCCATCTCCCTCCCTCTCTCTTCAATCATTTAAATATCCTAATATAGAACTAAGAACTGTACTGCCTTGATTGAGGTAAGGAAGCTAAAGGAGACAATAATCTAGATGTTTGAATAACAAAGAATGAACATGCATAATGCACTGAACAACGAATTGTTTTTAATATTTTAGCAAATAAAATCACCAAGTCACTATCAACAAACCCTAACATTAATAACAAAATTATCCACCAAAACATCAAAACACTTAATGTAGCCCTAATAAGTTTTTATCTTTTCAAATTACAAGGTTAATTCCGCTATTTTAGTGTTTAAAAGATAGAAAAACCCTTTAATGTGTGTGTGTGTGTGTGTGTATGAACATGACCATAATTCTACTATTTATTTTTTTGAAAGACAAAAGAGCCCCTCATCTAAAGATTATTTTTTTATTTTCTTTTGAGGACAAAAGAAATATTACATTGTAACAAAAAGTCATGCCGTTCCCAAAGGGCATGACGTGATGACAATGATTTTTGAGATCTACACAATAGATTTTGAGTTCAAGTCAAGACATGTATTTCTTATAAGAGCTTAGGACAACCGGAGTTATACTCGCTCACTTGGATCCACAAAATATATTTTACACGGGATATATTTTTCTCGAATATAAAAAATCATGCCAGGACAATTTTGTTTTTAATCAATTTTATAATGATGAATATATATCACATGGAAAAGATATTTCTACCTCTGATTGCTGAGCTTCTTCTGCACGTTTCTTTCTCTCAGCTGAAGAGGAAAACATGTGTCCAATTAATAGTGCATAATCAAACATCACAAAGAATTTTTACTTTCTGCTTAGTACGCCACTTACAAAGAAGAATTCAAGCATATTTCTCTATTATAATTTCCTAATGCAATTTTCCTTAACTCATTGTAATGAGTTCCATTTGAGCACTCAAATTCTCAAGTATGGCATCAACATACCAGTTATAAGGCTTAAGAGCTAGAAATTGTTGCTTCATTGTACTCACCTTTTTCGTTCTTCTTCTTCTTCTTCTTTGCATTGCGATCATGGACTCCTTCTGCTTCAAGAGTCTAAATATCTTCAAGGAATGCATGCTTCAAAGAGTCCACCGGTAAATGTTATGGACAAAATTGTAGTATATTACAAACACATATTTCTCCCGTACACTCACATAAATTATATTGAGCAGCTATGAGCATTTTATCAAGTGAAAACATAATATAACTCCATGAATGGTGTGATTGAAATTCCATGTACAATCTTTCCCTTTTTCTTCCCTTTTCAATTACACAATGGATTATTAATTTAGGAGTCACAACGAGCCCATCATTAACCATGAAAATCTATGACTTCTTGTACAGATCAATCTCAACAAGAACCATCCATTTTCCAACTGTAGTTTTAGAGGAGCTAGTGCAAAAATGCTATCCCACTGTTATGCTTGTCCATAACAAGCAAACAAAAGCTCGATGATAGAACCAAAAGAAAAACTGGATAGGGCCAAGCACAAAGGCTATATAAAATGCCCTCCAAACCGCACCCAAAACTAGTTGATACTCAGTTAATAGAATAGGCAAATTAAAACCCATCAAAATCGTGGAAACTTAAGAGAAACATATCCTAATTCATGCACTAACAGATACAAAAGTGACGACTTACTCCCCAAGCATCGCAAGACTTACCATAGGTTTATCATAAAACGGGAAGCCCTGCATTTGTCTCTCGGCATTACTTGCAGTCGTAACTTACCCAAACACCACCCACGCTTGCCATCGCAGTCTCGCCGTCTTCAAAGCAACAACATCCAAAATCCTCCCATATTGAGAGAGCAGACAATAAAGTGATCTCTCCAACTCTGCCCGCACACCAAAAAAAGAAAGACACCCCACAAAAATCTCACACAATTAAGCTAAAATACATAAATACAAATCACATTAGATTTGCTTCTCATTGATCAAATAACTTTCTTTAGGAACTAATTTAAGGTGCTTCCACACTAAAATTCTAAACTTGATCTCACTCGCAGTAACCCTAAGAAGAAATTTCCTCGAAAGGTTAACCAAAACTGCTTTTAGCTCGAATGGGTCGAGTTCTATACTGCTTAAGAAGCAAAACAATCGTAAAGTTTAGATTTCTTTTAGGGTTTTAGTTGCTCAAACTTAGCTTATTTTCCCGGGCAAGAAAAACTGGAAGAACGTTAGATTGAAGTAAGCAACAACATACCTTCTTTTTGACCTTCTCGTTGGGGTTCTTAATGTAAACTCTTTGGTTCGGTGGTATGTCCCCTGTTAGCATCGTGGCTGAAAACCAAGAGAGAATATGAGAGATTGTGCAGGGTTTTTGAGAGAGAGAAGAGGGAAAGGAGAGGAGCTGGGGAGAGGGAGTCCGTTTAAGGACATTTTTTGAGGTTTAACGTTAGCGGAGAGAAAATGAGATGAAAATAATGGAGATAGACAATAATCTTTTAGAAAAACAGATCTAGATTATTGTCTCTGCTATCTTCCTTACCTCAATCAAGGCAGTACAGTTCTTAGTTCTGTATTAGGAAATTTCTTTGAGTTTTTTCATATGGCTCTAAACAAATTTAAATGATGGAAGAGAGAGGAGGGACATGGAAAGTGTGAAGAATCAGACACAAAGGAACACGTCAATGTAAGAAACTTTTAACAGTCACGCATAATGCGCTGAACAACGAATTCTTTTAATATTCAAGCAAATAAAATCACCCAGTCACTAGCGACAAACCCTAACATTAATAACAAAATTATACCCAGCAGCAGATTGGATCAAACTTAATGTGGATGGATGTAGCAAAGGAAATCCTGGGATGGCAGGTGCAGGAGGAGTTATTAGAGATCATATGGGTTCATGGCTAGGGGGCTTTGCGAGGAATATTGGTTTTTGCTCTTCCGTGACAGCGGAATTATGGGCTATTTATGGGGGGTTGCAACTAGCATGGGATAAGGGGTTTAGAAAAGTGATTCTAGAATCCGACTCCAGGGTTGTGATTGGGATGGTTAATGGGGATAATGTGCGGGGTGATCGAAATTGTACCATGCTTATGAAGATTAGAGAGTTGTTGGGCAGGGAGTGGGAGGTTAAAACTCTGCATGTTTACAGGGAGGCCAATTGTGTGGCCGATTGGTTAGCTAATTTTGGCTTAACTAGAGATTTCAGAGATAGGGAGTCGGATAATATTATCGATCCCCCGGCAGGGGTTTACACTTTGTTGTACTATGACCTCATTGGGTCTACTATTCCAAGGTTAATTTAGTAGGGCGTTAAGCCCCGATTTTTACCAAAAAAATAACAAAATTATCCAGCAAAACATCAAAACATTAACTGTAGGCTTAATAAGTTTTTATCTTTTCAAATTGCAAGGATAATTCAATTTACTGAACTTTTAGAAAATAATTTCAAGAATAATTTCTAATAAAATTGTTATTATTTTCCAAACTAATTTATTGGTATCTTATGTAGTCTCTATAATATTTATCTCTTATCAATGTAACCCTTCCACTCCTCTTTTATTTAGTTGGTCCTCCTGCTCAATAATTTTTATATGGTCCCTCTACTCGATTTACATTAATTGTTGAATATGGGTGTGGCCTGACTTGTTGTAACAAATTAACTATAATTGGACGGGAGGAAGCTATAAAAATATATTTTTATATGGTAATTTTTGTTTAAGAATTCATTATTTTTTATTTTCTAAAATTAGTTTTTATTTTTAAAAATAATTTTTGATATAACATATTAAAATAAATTAGTATCTTCGCTGAAAACCCAAGAGAGAATATGAGAGATTGTGGAGGGTTTTTGAGATAGAGAGGAGGGAAAGGAGAAGAGCTGGAGGACATACTGAGTCCTAGCTTTATGTATATCTGGGCCATTTAGAGTAGTTGGTGTTATCTGGGCTGGAATCGATTGTGGCTTACGTTTTTGGGTCTTTGCATGGGCTAGAATATGAAAACTTGATATTGGTCCCTCACTTAGGTTTTTATTTTTTATTTTTTTAAGTTTAACGTTAGCGGAGAGAATATGAGAATAACAGAGAGAGATGAGATATATATTTTTTTTTATTTTGAAAGTGTTGAGATTCAATTTAAAAATATTTTAAAAATTAATTTATTTTGATTTTAGTTGTATCTCTTCAATAATATATTTTTTGTTTTTTTGTTATATAGGTTTGTTTATTTATTTTTGTGATTTTAACTTCAAAATTGAGAGACATTAATCTAGATTTGTTTTTAATAGATATTTTGCACGCTTTTCAGTATTCGAATAATAAGTTTTATAATTATGTAGATGGCCCCGATTTTTAAATGTCATTTTTATAAATGTTTCGGCCCCAAATTCCATTGTTTAGATATTTTTTTATTTATTTTCTTCAACTTACTTGTTTTAGAGCATATTTTTATCTTTAGATAATCAAATTGTACTAATTTTCCTTTGTTAATAGAAAAATGATCCTGCACACATTTCAATCACCACATATTTAAACTCAGTTGGGGTGGCACCTAGAATAGTACTGCCTTTTTAATTTAATTGTGGTTTTTTATCTAATTATTGTCTTTTTTAATAATTGTATTTTAGCAATTCTTTAATCTACATTTCAATTAATATCCCTCGTATTTTTTATTTTTCTTATTAAACCTTTTCAAATAAAGTTTTTTATTTAAAAAAATGTTTTATATGTATTTGATTTTTGAAGATATTTATATAAATGAACTTAATTTTTGAAAATAGAATATAATTATTTTTAGATGATATTTCTATAGGTGTATCCTTGCATGATATTTTTTTCTTTTATTTATTCAATTAGTTCATGTTTGTGTCTATTTTTATTTTTATTTGATCAAATAACAAATTAGTTTTGATGCCGTGATGTTTTTTTGTCTTGGTTTTTCATTCATTTTAGATTGCCTTTAATCATCTTTCTTGATTTTTAAGACAGTTTCTATACCCGATAACATTTCAATCTGTATGGAAACATATTGAATACTAGTAATAAAATAATAGAGGATAAATTAATATTTTAAAAATATTTTCTCAACAAAAATAATCAAAAACACATTTTGATCCAGGGTTGTGATATTCTCCAACACTCATTTCATTAGCTTGCCTTCTGAATTTCTATGAATACAATTGTGGTTGCAGGGAAAAAAGAGTATACCTTTAAAAGCCATGAAAAAAATTAGAAAGAGCAAAACATATATTTTATTGTTGTGGTGAAAAGGTAATTTTTGAGTCCCGTGGATGGTGTATTTTCCATTCATTTGGATGTTTTTATATATATATAATAGAATAACACAAAATTAAATCAATTATTTCATGTAGCAGGCAGAGCTAGCGAAAGGGGTAGACTTAAGGAGTTTTTGATGAAAAAGAGATATTTTCAAAAATAAGAATTGAAAAGATATATTTCTCTTCCTTAATTTAAATTATCTTTTTTTAATATTTATTTTAATGACCTTTATTTAATAAAAATATCATTTTTTCTAAACATTAATTAAAACAGAAATCATATCCTAGATGAATAGTTTTTTCTATCAATATATAAACCATTTTTTAAAAATAAAATAAAATAAATAAAAATAGGATTTAAAGAGTGTTCATGGCTCTGTAAAATAACTAAAAATTAAAAGCTAAATTGCCACTGCTATAGTTGTGTTAATTCCTTATCCATTTGTTTTACAAACAGAGTCACGAATAAATTAATGAAATCTGTTCTTTTTACCCGGATATAGAAATCTATAAATGGCATAAAAGGAAAAAAAAAATGTCGGTGAACCCAAGCTTATTTGCTCAACTTGTAAGAGCATCAAAACATTCATGCAAGAGTTCAAGGCACACTGGAGGACAGAAGAATACAATAAGACTTACTGGGCCACCGTTATTTTCAGCAGGTTTCCCATTAGCTGGAACTGATTGCCGAGCTTCTTCAGCACGTTTCTTTCTCTCAGCTGAAGAGGAAAACATGTGTCCAGTAATTAGTGCATAATCAAACAGCAGAAAGAATTTTTACTTTCTGCTTAGTACACCACTTACAAAGAAGAATTCTAATCTTGATCTCACTAGCAGTAACCTTAAGGAAGAAATCTCCTCGAAAGATTAACCAAAACTGCTTTTAGTTCAAATGGGTCGAGTTCTATATTTCTTAAGAAGCAAAAACAATCGTAAGATTTAGATTTTTTTAGGGTTTTAGTAGCTCAAACTTAGCTTATTATTCCGGGCAAGAAAAACAGGAAGAACGTTAGATCGAAGTAAGCAACAACATACCTTCTTTCTTGACTTTCTCGTTGAGGTTCTTAATGTAAATTTTTTGGCTCGATGGCATGTCCCCTGTTAGCATCTTCGCTGAAAACCCAAGAGAGAATATGAGAGATTGTGGAGGGTTTTTGAGACAGAGAAGAGGGAAAGGAGAAGAGCTGAGGAGAAGCGATTGTATTTATTGAGAGGGCTGTTAGCATTGTTCGATTTAGAGGCAGGAATTAAGAGAGACAAATTGGTGAAGGATGTGAAATTGGGTTTGAACTGTAGAGGTGATTCTTTTGTATTCCGAGAAAGAGAGTTTGAAAACACGCATAATGCGCGGAGCACGCATAATGCGCTGACCGCTGAACACTGAACACGCATACTGGCTGAACATTGAACACGCACAATGCACTGTATGTTACTATTACTATTATTACTATTAATAACTATTGTTACTATTACTATTATTAACTATTATTACTATTACTATACATGTACAGTATTTTTTTCCTTTTTTTTTGCATTTTTTTTCTTCTTTTTTTTGTTTTTATTTTAGTATTACGCTCCTCTTTTTCTTTCGTTTCTTCCTTTTTTTTCTTTTTTTCTTAATTATTATTTTTCTTCTTTTTTCCTCTGTTTTTTTCTTTTTTTTATATTTTTTCCCTATTATATTTTTTTTTCATTTTTTTTCTTATTATATTTTTTTCTTTTTCTACTTATATATTTTTTTGGTTTTTTGTTTTTTAATAATCGAGATGTCCGAGCTCGCTTAAATGCATCATGATTAATCTCCATATCCATTTTTTTACAATCGGTGTGTCTGGATCAGCTGATGCGCACCGCGAGTTCTATAAGTACGTATATACCCCCTATAAGACAAAATCCAAGAGTTGGTTATAGGGGTGTATTACCAATTATATTTTCTGTAGCGGTGTTATGGGCTCGTCTTCGGGCACGACGCCAATTTTAGAGCTCATGCACATTTTGGATGGCGCGTGCGGCGTAGAACTTCTAAAAATGTATATTAGTTTTTTATATATTCATTTTATCATGTTAAGTGTGTTTTAAATAATATCATAGTATTAGAGATATTTTCAATTTATTTCATTTATGTGTATAGTACAATAATCATAATATCCTCAAATAAGACGAAAATGTTATTCCAGTGTTCATTATGATGAAAAAAAGACTATTGCAATCCACACTGCAACTTATTGTTGATAGAAAAATACAACTTATTTTATAGTGGTTATTTCATTGAAACCTACTAAACAAATAAATTTATATTCATTTAAAATTTATATATTTTATACAAAACTTGCACTTCATAAAAATTATATATAGATTTATTATTTTGTCTAAATTTATGCTATGAAAAAAAATCATACATAATAAATATTGTTTTATGTTTAAAAAATATGATTCCGCTACGACAAGGCGCGGGTACCATGGCTAGATGTTTTCTTTTATTTTTATTTGTTCTTTCGATTAGATGATTTTTATAATTTTATTATTTGCGCAATAATAATGATAATTTTAGTGATTATTTTTTTAAAGATTTTCCTGAAATTTTAATTTATATCGGTGATCATTTTAAAAGTAATATTTTTCTCTTTATTCTTTTTTTTTGTTTTCTATTTCTTTATTTGTTCTTTAGATTATATGATTTTTATGATTTTATTATTTATGCAATAATAATTATAATTTTAGTTATTATTATTTTATTGTTGTTTTATAAAAATCTTTTGCTTTTTTTTTTAAATTTTTCATGGCAATTTAATTATTTTAATTGTTTTGGCTGTAATGTTAGTAATAATTTTAGCTTTAATGGCAATGATAATGACAATAACATCATGATGAATTTTCAATCTATGTTTAATCTTTTTGTTGATAAAAAATGAACAACTTATTTTTTTATTTGATTATTGTAGGTATTTTCACAATTTATATTTTGTTTTTGTTTGATTTAAATTGAATTATATAATGAACTAATCTTAATACAATGAACTTAATAATTCAGATATCAGAGTTTTCTTGATTTTTTAATGATGATGATAAATTTATGCTGGTTATTTCGTTTGAAACTAATAAACAAATAAATTTATATCAATTTTAAATTCATATATTTTATAGAAAACTTGCACTTGACATGAATTCTGCATAGATTTATTATTTTAGCTAAATTTATATTATAATAAAAATATACACACAATTAATATTTTTTACATTGAAAAAAATATTTTTCCGCCCACGCTTCGTCTAGTATTACTATAATCTGTGTCTCCCTTTTTCTTTTTTCTTTTTTTTTCTGGGAATTCTTTTTATTTTTTGGCTATATTTTTTTGTTCTTTTTTTCCCATTTATATATAAATATTATTTATTTGTTTTTTTATAATTGGGGTGTCTGAATTAACTTAAACGTACCGCGATTAATCATTGAATTCATTTTTTTTTATTTTTTTTCCTGATTATGTTTTTGTTTCCATTTTTTTCCATGAAATATTTTTTTTATTTTTCTTGAAAATGTGATTGATTTTTTTAAATATATTAAAATGATAATTGTTTTTTAATTCTTTTTAATATCAACACAAAACAATATTCTAAAAACACTAAAAAATACAATGTTTGAAAAGTGTTTGTTTTATGTCCGTATTTATACAATCATGCTTTTAGATTATTATATTTTTTGTGAGGGTTTTATTTTTATTAGGTTCCGTTATGAAATTTTAATTTATGTTGGTGATTATTTTAAATTAATATTGTTTTTTCCCTTTGCTCTTTTTTGTGTGTTTTCTGTTATTTTATCTGTTTTTCGAATTATATAATTTTATGATTTTATTTTTTACGCAATAATACTGATAATTTTAGTAATTATTTATTATTATTTGTTTATTAAAATATTTTTGATTTTTGAGGATGTGGCGTGATGATAAAATTTTTTGAGACCTGTACAATAGATTTTGAGTTCAAGTCAAGACGTGTATCTCTTGTAAGAGGCTAGAACAACCGGAGTTTTACTCACTCACTTGGACCCACAAAATATATTTTACAGGGGATAGAGTTTTCTCAAATAAAAAAAAAATCATGCCCAGATAATTTTGTTCTTAATCAATTTTATAATGATGAATATATCACATGAAAAAGATATTTCTACCTCTAATTGTAGGTTTAATTTTTTTTAACAATAATAAAATTATAGTTACAGTATTGTAATTAATATTTTTTCGTTTCTAGGCTCATTTTTATTTAATAATCTTATATGATATAACGCTAATTCTAATGGAAACACTAGCAGTTAATCTCATGAATTCAATTTATTGAACTTTTTGGAAAATAATCTTTCATAAAATTATTATTATTTGGATATTTTCCAAACTAATTTATTGGTATCTTATGTAGTCCCTATAATATTTATCTCTTATCAATGTAACCCTTCCACTCCTCTTTTCTTTAGTTGGTCCCAAGGTAGTCAAAATCGCGAGCCAACTCTCAAACTTGTACGAGTTTGCGAGTTGACTCCGAAAACCTGGTTGAACCGGTAGAAAAATCGAACCCGGTCAAACTCGGTCAAACTCGTAAGATCGGACCAAATCAATCCGGTTTTACGATCCAGAATTTTCAATATTTTAAAACCAAATTTTGCACAGATTTATTTAATTATCTCTTATATTTATACACTAAAACATTTACCTTCTTATTTCTCTTAAAGAAGGAAACACTTCAGATTTAACACTCTTGGCTTCTTCCTCCCCTGTATTTAAAAGGAGAGGAATTGAGACAACATTGCATTTGTCCGATGTGGGAATTTGTCCCACACTCTACAGCCGAGAGTCTCTCGACTGTATTTAAAATTCTCTCAATTGAGAGAACATTGTGGTTTTCCGATGTGGGACAAATGCCCACATCGGACAAATTACATATATATATTTGTCCACTTTACAGCCGAGAGTCTCTCGGCTGTATTTAAAGTTCTCTCAATTGAGAGAACATTGTGGTTGTCCGATGTGGGACAACAAATGCCCACATCGGAAAAATTATATATATATACAATTTTTTTAATATATATTAAAAAAATTATAAAAAATATATATTATAAAAAAATAAAATTGTTGTGTTGATTTTATTATAAAAAATAAAAATTATATATATATCATGGAATCACTCTTGAAAATCAGTAATATTAACTTTAAAATTTATACTTAATTTTTTTTATTTTTTACTTTAAATTAATTTTTTTTTATGTTTTACATCATTTTCATATCCTGATGTCAAAATAATTTGTTGGAGTTGGAGCTAGTACTAGTAATATTGATGTTGACTGTTGATACCAGTATTAGTAATTTAGTACTGATAATCCTTTCAATAATAATACTTTTGATAAATATATTAAAAATAACAAGGAAAATGACGGACATGAGATTTTAGCTGTGATTTTACGATTTTTGTACGGACATTTCGGGTACGATCTTTCTACGATTTTACGATCCGATCTTACGATCCGATTTTTCAGAGCCCTTTCCGATCCGTGTCAAAATCTCGATTTACATTAATTGTTGAATATGGGTGTGGCCTGACTTGTTGTAACAAATTAACTATAATTGGACGGGAGGAAGCTATAAATAAAAATAATATCATCTCTTACAAAAAAAAAAAATTTATGTTTAATAATGTGGTTCATAACTTCATATTGTTTTTCAAGTAATTTTTGTTTAAAAATTCATTATTTTTTTTTAAAATTAATTTTGATATAAAATATTAAAATCATTTTAAAAATTATTATTTTTAATTTAAAATGAAAATAAAAAAATATTTTTTAATATTTTTTTCAAAAATATTTAGAAAGGAATCGAAGAAAAGAAGACATGAATTATCCAGTCATCAGTGTCAGTTATTTACATGGCCAAACATTAAAATTTAAAAGCCAAAGAAGTCTCTCCAGACAAACTTAAAAGAAACAAAATGGAAGAAAACCCAAACCAAGATCCCTCCGCGATCACCGCCGCCGACGCCACCTCAACCACCACCACGAACCTCAACGATCTCCCACAAGACATCCTTCTCCACATCCTCTCTTTCCTTCCCACACTAGAATCAATCACAACAAGCCTGATCTCAAAAAAATGGAAATATCTCTGGTCATTAGTCCCATCTCTTAACTTCTCTTATATTCACTTCCCTATTTACAAGAATTTCTTCACAACCCGCCAATTTTTCTCAGAATTCGTTGATCGTACACTCATCCTCAGACCCCACTTGCCCCTTCAAAAATTCAGGCTTGAATTCATCTATGAAGATAGATATGGCTGCCATGTTGATTCTTGGGTTCGTTATGCAATAAGGAATCGAGTCTCAGAACTTGATCTTGATTTCTTTATTGATGAAAGCTTTCACATTGTTGAATCAGAAGGCAGACGCGATTATGATTTCCCCTTTTCTGCTCTTAGAAAAGGTAAAGTTAGAGTCTTGAAATTGTGCAGGTGTGATTTGACATTGCCTGCTGATATGGAAAGCATGAATCTTTGGTCAATGAAGGAGATTTTTTTTGATCAGATTTATATGACTGATGATATGGTGTTGAATTTGCTCAAAGCTTGTCCTAATATTGAGGTTTTAAAGCTTGAGAATTGTTATGGGATGGAGAATCTGAGGCTTTGTTCAGAGAAGTTGAAAAGGTTGGGTCTTTCGTCTTTTTATACTGCTGAGAGGGAATTGTATTTGGAGCTTGATTGTCCTAATCTTGTTTGGTTGAGTATTGATTGCGTTGAGACGGGGGAGTTTTGTATCAAGAATCTGTCTTCATTGATTGAATTTCGTACTTCTATTGCGCATAAAACCGAGCACTATGGACATTGGTTTAAAGTTGTGAAGCAACTTCATCGAATTGCACACATCAAGCATCTCGTGGTGCAAAATTGGTGGCGTAAGGTACTGCTCTGCACCTTTTGTGTATGTGTTAATGTCCGACTTAACTGTGTGAATGTTTATATTCGTTGCATAGGATGATTTTTTGGAAAATGTTACCATTTTTCATCATGTAAATGTCAAATGCTTTTGAAATCAAGGTTTGGATTGTCTTGAGAGTAACTGGGGAAATGGATTATCTTAAGGTGGAAGAAGGACTAAGAATATTGTTCCCTAGCTTGTTAAGAAATGTTGAAATAAGTCGAACTGGCAAATTCTTTGGTTTCTTTTGAGATTTTCATATACTCAAGGTTTGTTGTCTGCTGGATAGATAGATCATAGGATATCTTAAAGGAGCTGATCAGGAATGGCCGTGTGAGAATGTCAGTGAATTTATTTCCTTGAAAGCTAAATGAACTCTAACTTTTAAGTTCACTACATTGTAATCAATGCTCTAATATGTCCTTTAGGTAACCAGAGGTCAAGGACTATACAAATTCAGGATGGACATTTAATATGGTTAGCGCCTTAGTTCCATTCTACAATCCTTTCTGCATACATTATATTGCCTATCGATTTTTGAGTACTAGTGATTCACTATGTGAATCAACTACTTGTTCATGTGGCCAGTCAATGTAGAAAAATATATGTAACGTTTTGTATAATATGTTTTGCTATTAGATTCGTTCCACAAAGTAGTGAAAAAGGGCTTTGTGTGCCATCAACAATATTGTCAAACTCTTTGCTTTTAGATAGAAAATGCAGTCGCAAGCGTACTGGCTTTTAAAAAGGCCACCCTTGTTTGGCTATTTAGTTTGGAGCAGCTGATGTCCTGGCGATTGAAACATCAATCGTTTTTGCCAACTATTCTTCTTGATAGGAAAAGATTATATTATTATTTGTTTTTACTCTTATGTAATGATCCCCTTGAGAGTATGGCTGCCAAATTTTGTTTTTAAGTTCATCATCTAATGAAATGCTCTTATGGTTGCTTTCCTTGCATGATAATGATTCAAAAAGCTTGCCGCCAAGGATGGTATTCCCAAAGATTTTCTTCTGCACAATCTCAAACACTTAGAGCTACAAACTGGGTATACCCAATGTGATCTTCTTGGCATGGCTGCATTGCTTGAACTTTGCCCCAATCTTGAGACAATGATCCTTGATCCCCTCTACAAGATAGATGATGATGTAAGTATCCTACACTACTCTTGCATTTCCAATAGACAATATGTCCAATTCAGATCACATTTGCTGTTGTTTTCACTATCTTGTTTCTCATTTTGCAGGAGAGTTTATCAGAAGAACTCTTAAATAAACCAATTCATTTCAGCATTCCTAGCCTCAAGGAAGTCAAGCTGAAAGTAATACCAGGAGAAAATCAAAATCAAATTGTTCAAATTGTTGCCCTCCTGAAAAAGCAAGGAGTTGTCCTGGACAAGATTGTTCTAGTCCCTTTGTATAGCGGGATCTCAGTTTCTCGAAGAAGGCATTTAAGAGCAGAAGTTAATGAGTAATTTTCTTTGCATGTTGAAGGAAACCCTGAGCAATGAGATTCCCATTTCCCCAAAACATTTCTTTATTTTGTTCCAAGGAATCAATGGTGAGCTGCCTTTGTTCTGCTGTAGCACCTGCTCCAATTGTTTCTCCATCTCTTAATATGTTTGCGTACAGTTTCTCTTGATATTTTTAGAATCTGTTGAAGCATTTAGTTGAACTTCGTGGATAATCAGAATATTTTCTGTCCCGAACAATAGACACTGGATTTATGTGTTTGTTTAAATAATGACAAAAGCTAGGAATGCAATGATTTTTTTAAGAGAATTTGATTGACATTGTTTTTTAAAATATATTTTTTTGTTAAAAAATGTGCTAATAAATGTATTACAATGTTTTTTTTTTATATTAGCACGTTAGAATAATTTAAAAATATTAAAATATAATAATTTAAAATAAAAAACAAAAAACCTGCACTTACATGGCCAATATTGAAGTAGGCGTGAACTCCTCTTCTATTTCTTTTGTTTTCCCATCATGCCTGTTTGAATGCAAAATTGATTGTCTAGATAGATAAAGGTTAGCATGTTAAAATCAACGGATGATTTTTGTTGAGGTGTAAAATAATATGAATCGGAGGGATTTTTGTTGGGAAATAGTTTTAAAATTCATTTTTATTTATTTTACATGTTAATATATATTTTATATCAGTTTTAACTAAATATATATTTATTTTAAAACCATAATTATCTCCAAGAGAAAAAGGTATTGTATAAATATAATATTTTTTATATTTGTATGCTAATGGAAAAAAGCCATTTAGAGAATTTAATATATATAATATTAATATAACTATTTATTAATAATAAATAACTAATATAAGTATAATAAAAATTACATTCTTACATTAAAATATATTAAAATTTATGTTCTTTTGATTAAATTAATGAGCCTGTCTCAAGGCAGACCAATTGGATCACCATTTGAATCTATATTAATTCATCAGCAAAACGTATCCTCCACCGTTCTCCCCATTCCTCTTCTGTAAGAGTTATTACACTGCAAGCTTTGAGGAGCTTGATCAACAATCAAATTTAAAGCTATGATTATTTAAAATTATGATTATTTTTGTGGCACATTCAGGTTTCTTTACGAGTTTAATTTGTTTAGTCTATATAGTCTGAAAAAATTATATGAGCAACATGTTCCTCGTAAAAAATTCAAGGCTGATCCCTCAATCCAGGCTGGTAATGGTGAGTGATTTGATTTCTATGTTTCCCTATCTTCAGCTAACACGTCACTGAAGGCTCTATCATTGATGAAGCTATTTCTCCTGTTTGATTCAGACAGTTATAATTCTGACACATTGACATCCTTATTTGCTGTAACACCAGCTTGAAATATTCTAAATTTAAGGAACAGTTCCCCCTTTCTTTTCCAAGCAAACTAGTTGCTGCAGCACTGTCAAATTTCCCTCTACTTTGATACCCTCCACCTTTTTGAAGTATGATAAGGTGCTTGATAGAAACCTAGCAGGTAACTAAAATTGGACATCACTCCTAAGTTTATCCTCTTCCACCACTATAAGAACCTGATCACTCTGTCTTTCTTTACACATCAAACACTTCTACTTACAAATTCGAGCTCAATCTGTATTGTTTCGATCTAGCATTATATCCCAGAAACATAAAGATGAAGCAGCAGTTAATCTCTTCATTTTCAATTTTTATTCTATTCCTCCACTGTGCCAATACCTTTGCCCAGATACCAGCTGCAGCCCCAGCTCAGGCACCGGCAGTAGTCGTAGCATCACCTCCAGCTGCAACCCCAACACAGGCAGCTGCACCACATGGCATCACCAACGTCACCAAAATCCTTGAGAAGGCTGGCCACTTCACGATCTTCATCCGCCTGTTGAGATCCACTCAAGAGGAAAACCACTTATTCTCCGCGCTCAATGATTCAAGCACTGGTTTAACCATCTTTGCACCGACAGATAGCGCATTTTCGGAGCTCAAATCAGGAACTCTGAACACTCTGAGTGACGGAGACAAGTCCGAGCTAGTGAAGTTCCACGTAGTTCCAACATTCCTATCTACTTCCCAGTTCCAGACCGTAAGCAATCCTCTCGGGACATGGGCCGGAACAGGTAACAGGTTACCGCTTAACGTCACAAGCTATCCAAACTCGGTGAACATAACCACAGGACTTACCAATACCAGTTTATCTGGTGCCGTATACACGGACAACCAGCTAGCCATCTATAAGATTGAAAAGGTACTCCTCCCTAAGGACATTTTTGCTTCTAATGCTCCAGCTCCAGCGCCAGTGGCACCTGCACCAGAAAAGCCTGCTAAGGCAGTTCCTGCAGCAACTGTAGAGAGTCCTGCAGCTTCTGTGGATATATCTAGTGCACTTATCTTTACACATAATCTTGTGGTGGGATCAGCTGGTTTACTTGCTTCTGCAATGCTTTCTCTGTAATGATTTCGAATGGTGTTGTGATACATGGTGGGGTTGTGTTCGGTTTGGTGCTTTATTTTATCTTACTGCTCCGGCCGGCTGATTGTGTGTTGAATAATTCAGATTTTACCTTGAATCCAGTTTGTATGATTTGAGTTCATGATTGAGTTGAGTTTTTGGATTCTATCTAATTAACTTCTTGGTACTTGATAAGTCAAATTTCATCATTTTTTTTGTTACCATCCTGGTGTCATAGAATCATTTCGTGGCTTTGGCTAGATAATGGTGGTTTGATTGGCGGATCAATAATTCGATGATTATGAGCATTGGATCGAGCAAGCATCAATCCCTTTCCTTGTCCAATGATTATCTTTCATTTCTCTATAAAGCTTACCTTCTTCTTCTACTCAAAAACACTAATACAAGATTTGTCAGGTTTCATTGAAGCAAATATTTCAGTCTTGGACAGAAAAACTATGTTAAGCATGGTCTTCTTCATGCTTCAGTTCAGTTTCTGTAATCATGGCTGGTTCATTCATTGCTTGATCAGTTTCATGCGTTAGCTTAGCTGCTACAATCATGGTTGGATCATCCGTTGCTTGATCTTCTTGTACATTTCTTGAGTTCAAGCCCACATCAGATTCAAGCTTCTTTACCAGTTTCAAAAATATCTGTGTTGATAATTAGCGGAAAAAAAGTGTGTTAGAGATCGAGCATAGGATTGTTGCTTTGACATATTACGTTATGTCAAAGGAACAATTAATATAGGATTACATTTTTCTTCCCATACTACACTTGATCTTTGTGCTTTTTCAGATGCTGATTGGGCAGGATGTCCAACAAGACACTCCACTACTGGATACTATACATTTCTCGGAGGGAATCTTATTTCTTGGTGTGCAAAGAAACAACATACAATTTCACGGTCAGGTACGGAGGCTGAATATCGGGCAATGGCTCATGCAACATCCGAGCTCACATGTCTAGGTTTCCTTCTCAATGACTTGCGCGTCCCATTATCTTCTCCGCCAACACTTCATTGCGACAATTTAAGTGCACTCCATATGACAATAAATCCAGTGTTCCATGTTAGGAGCAAACACATCGAGTTGGATTATCACTTTGTACGCGAACGCGTTGCACAAGGACTACTTGTCACTCACCACGTCCCCTCGGAACAACAACTTGCCGATCTCTTCACCAAGCCATTATCGAAAGCATCTCTTCAATATTTTTGCTCCAAACTTTGCCTCTAACCTCGACAAAGTTTGCGGGAAGGCAGGAAGGTGATAACGCAGCAACTCAAAGCACACAACAAAGAAACAGTAACGGTTCAATACAAACAAGAACAGCTTCAAACAAGGCAACAAATCATCAATCAATGCAGCAAGTCAACCAACGGCAACAACAATCACATTATGCAGAAAAATAAGAGAATAATCTTCTCACAATTAAAAGGAAGATCTCGTAATGAAAGCAGCAAAATCAAAAGCTTCAGCAGCAAATCCTCCTCTCCCCTGTTTCTCTCTTAATTAATCCAACGGAAACATTAAGTTTCCTTCTTGTAATCCCAACGGTTGTATTCCCCTCTCCTCAACTTCCTTCCTTGTTTATTCAAAGGAAACAATATGTTTCTTTTGCTGTAATTGAAACCCTCAACGGTAGCATCATAGCAGTATAAATTGGCTGCATATGTAATCTAGTGTTCACGGCTGAAACAACAATTCAATATACATCAAAGTATTATCTTCAGTTTAGCTTCTTATTTTCTTTAATATGAAAATTCTGAGGAATTGAACGTGAATTACGACAGCCGAAAAGAACCTGCTCTCATTTGCTGCATTAATTATCATGGAGGAAAATCCCAACTCAACTAGTTTTGTTGTCTCTAACTACAGAATGTTTGTTCTTGATACGTTCATTGGAAGCATGACTTTCATCTGAACATTCATAAAATCACACAAATGGCTTGACCTCTAATACAGAATCCCTCGCCTCAGCTCCCTCTCCCTGTTCCCCCTCTGCCACTAATCAACAAACCCCTCCCCCATTGTTAGATTTTAATGAGATTGGCTTTGAAGATAACACGATTTAGGTGTAGTATTTTAATTTAGTTAAAATTACTATTCATAATAGGTTCTATCAACAAACCAATTATTTATCCAATAACCTCTCATAGTCTATTGAGAGTTCTAATTTATTTCAATTTCTAGTTCTTGTAAGCCTATAAATAGACAAGTTTCAATTGAATAAATTGAATGAATGAATGCGATTCATTCCATTATTTATGATTTTTGGGAATGAATAAATGTGATTCATTCCAATATTTACGATTTTCGGGAATGAATGAATATGATTGATTCCAATAATTATGATTTTCAGATTTTTCAGGATTTTTTGTTTTTCCATATTTTTAATCTCAATAGTAATTGTTCTAGATTACTGTTCCATATTATTGTTCTATATTTTTAATCTAAACAATTACTGTACAAATTCAAGATTTTCAACACCCACCGCTACTTTTCTTTCCTTTTGCATCGGTTTGATGATGTCCAGGCTCTAAGGTGCTCTTTCGTTGTACTTCAAATTAATGGCCATAGAAAATTTCTAGGCTTGCGTTTGCGTACGGAAAAAAAATCCATTAGAAGGATTTTTTTTTTTTTGTAATAACATGATGCTAATTTAGCTTATGCGTATCTCTAGCTAGTAAATTGATGAGTCTTATGGATTAAAAATTATGTAAGTTTTTATTAGTGTTGAGAGTACTTAAACTCGTAACTATGGACAAATAAACTCAAGATTTGATCAGTTTAGCTACACTTGATATTATTAGGAAATATTTCTTGATTATGTTAAGTGATTGCCTAATGTGAGATCTAATTTATGTGTCTAAATTTGGAAAGCTAGTCTATCAATTTATCTTGAGAATTAAAAGTATATAAATTTTTTTTGGAAACAAAATAATATTTTATTTTAAAGATGGGCCAGCTGAGATTCCTTGTCCAAATCTTCATTCATTACAGATGATTTTGTTATAATGTTAAGAAGTATGTTCTGCCATTGTTGATAGGTAAATCCACATCTTTATTTGCTGTCACGTACACCCTCTTGAAATCTACTTCTTAGATTCTCGTTTCATTTTCCTCCTACTTTCCATGCAAAGTAGCTGCTGCAGCATTGTTAAATTTCCATCTCCTTGGATGACCCTCCACCTTTCGGAGTAAGATAAGGTACTTGCAACCTAACTTGATCATCTGCCCACGACTATATAACCTCATCCTGTCGCCTCTAGCTATACACATCGAACAATTCTAGCTACTTACAAATTGGAGCTCAATTTCTCACAAAAACCAAGCTCAGATTACATTAGCATATATATTTGCATTGTTTCTAGCATTAATCTTAGCAGCATAAAGATGAAGCCACAGCACTTCCTCTCTTCATTTTCAATTTTTCTTCTTTTCCTCCATTGTACCAATACCTTTGCCCAGTCACCAGCTGCAGCCCCGGCTCAGGCACCAGCAGTGGTCGTAGCATCACCTCCAGCTGCAACCCCAACACAGGCAGCTGCACCACATGGCATCACCAACGTCACCAAAATCCTCGAGAAGGCTGGCCACTTCACGATCTTCATCCGCCTTTTGAGATCCACTCAAGAGGAAAACCACTTATTCTCCGCGCTCAATGATTCAAGCACTGGTTTAACCATCTTTGCACCGACAGATAGCGCATTTTCGGAGCTCAAATCAGGAACTCTGAACACTCTGAGTGACGGAGACAAGTCCGAGCTAGTGAAGTTCCACGTAGTTCCAACATTCCTATCTACCTCCCAGTTCCAGACCGTAAGCAATCCTCTCGGGACATGGGCCGGAACAGGTAACAGGTTACCGCTTAACGTCACAAGCTATCCAAACTCGGTGAACATAACCACAGGACTTACCAATACCAGTTTATCCGGCGCCGTATACACAGACAACCAGCTAGCCATCTATAAGATTGAAAAGGTACTCCTCCCTAAGGACATTTTTGCTCCTAATGCTCCAGCTCCAGCGCCAGTGAAACCCGCACCAGAAAAGCCCGCGAAGGAAGTTCCTGAAGTAACTGCAGAGAGTCCTGCAGCTTCTGTGGATATATCTAGTGCACTTATCTTTACACATAATC
This sequence comes from Salix exigua, assembly GCA_032356905.1. Classification (NCBI taxonomy): domain Eukaryota; kingdom Viridiplantae; phylum Streptophyta; class Magnoliopsida; order Malpighiales; family Salicaceae; genus Salix; species Salix exigua. Next base: position 18,896,190 of record CM063606.1, on the reverse strand, counting down.
TTGTGGTGGGATCAGCTGGTTTACTTGCTTCTGCAATGTTTTCTCTGTAATGTGGAAGGATTTCGAATCTTGTTGTGATACATGTTGGGGTTGGGTCTGGTTTTTGTGTATGATTTTGCGGATTCCGATTCTTGTTGAAATTTGAATAATTCTGTCATTACTTTGAAACCACTTTGTATGATTTGAGTTTGTGATTAAGGTTGAATTCTGAGCTGTTGATTAGTTTCTTTGTCAGAATGGTATATAGATATATATTTGGAAGAGAATGATAGGTGCGGTGGAAACTAAACTTAAAAAATTAAACTATTAAAAAAAACTATAATCTCATAAGGTAATTTGAATATGTTTCATGGAGGCAAGCAAGACATATCAACAAACAAGGTAGTAGAAACTCTCGATCAAAGGATAACCTGCTAACAAAAGCTAAGAACTTGAAATAAAATTAAATAGAGGGGTGGGTTCAATTAAGACAAAACCTAGTTCTCTAGTAATATTCTCTTTAAATACATAGCTTAGGTTAAGTTCTTGGTATGAGGCTAGACTTTAGGCTTGGGCCCGATAGGCCCAAACATGAGTCCGATAGGCCCAAACATGAGTTACAATCTCCTTACTTTTTTGGCTGGCAAATTTCTAGTGCAAAAATAATTTCCTTGCTATATCACCTGTCATGACTTAAGAGACAATTATAAATGGTAAGCTTTTTCTTAGTATATACAAATGATACCTTATGAAAGAGTTGGATAATAATTCTAATTTTAAGTTGCTTCCATGTTAGTGTCTTTCACGACTTGTATTTTCTTGATAGGCCTTTTCTATTCTTCTTAATAAAAACTTTTCATAAATATTTTTTATTTTATACAGATGCTTACAATGAAGGTAAGGACATCTATTTATGGAAGCTCTGACTGCAATATACACTACCCGAATTTTGTATATTACTGATGGATTTTCCTATAGGTATTTATACAGTGATTCTTTCAAAAATAATTTTAATTATAAAATCACAAATTATTATTGTTGTTTGTGAGAAAATATATTATCTATGATTTATAGTATGTCGGTCATTCTATTAGTGGTATAATCATCATTGAATTTACAAATTGAATAGAGGCGACAAACAAACAAAAAAAACTTACTGACATCATTCTATCGGTATTTCCATCAGTGTGTATGGCATATTATCGATGCATGGAGTATACCTATTGATAATTCTATTTTTTTTTAAAATCTAATAAACAAATTATAAAAAGTAAAAATAAAATAAAAACCAAATATTGTTAGAAAGCAAACCAACTCCAGGTTCTACGGGAAAGCAAATCAACTCCAAGCAAACCAACTCCAGGTTCTACGGGAAAGCAAATCAACTCTAGATTCTATGGGAACCAAGATAGAAACTTTTCCTTGTATTTAGTTATTTCTTTCCTGTAAATGCGGTGTAGATATTCTTTCCTAGTTAGAATATTTGTTTCTCTAGTTAACAATATACTCCTCTTGTATAAGTATTACGATTGATCAATGAGAAGATTAATTCAGCCATATTATCTTTTAACAATTTCACATGGTATCAGAGCTGGAAAATCCCAGTTCTTGATTTTTTTTACATCCCAGTTCTTGATTCTTTTACATCCCAGTTCTTGTTTTTTTTCAAAACATCAACTCTCCTTACTTTAATGGCAAACGAAGAGCAGAACACGCAAATCACACTCACCAAAGAAAAAGGATCTAGTGGTGGTACACATGACGCCAACAATCCTTTTTTTTGTTCATCACAGTGACCATCTTCCCAAACTCCTTAATGGAGACAATTACACAACATGGTGTAGATCAATTCGCCTATCCCTTGGGGCAAAGAATAAGCTGGGTTTCATTGAAGGAACCATCAACATACCATCTGCAGAAAACAATCCAGACCAATATTCCCACTGGTTACAATGTAACGATATGGTGCTTTCTTGGATCCTTAGTTCCGTTCAACCTGACATTGCTGACAGCGTCATCTATTCCACAACAGCCCATGAGATTTGGGAGGATTTGAAGGAACGCTTCTCCCAGATCAACGCACCAAGAATATTCCAATTGCAACGAGAAATTACCTCCCTTACTCAAGGGCAACTGTCAGTGGCTGGGTATTTCACCAAGATGAAGGGATTATGGGATGAGCTAGCCTCATACAATGATTTACCCATTTGTTCATGCGGTGCCATGAAAAAACACTATGAAAGAGAAGAACGCAATGGCCTCCTGCAATTCCTCATGGGTTTAAATGAATCCTATAGTGCGATAAGGGACAAATTTTGCTCATGAATCCCTTGCCGAACCTTCGAAAAGCATACGCACTGGTTTCACAAGAAGAAAAACAGAGAGAACTGGGTTCTTCAAGGGTAATGACTGAAAGTGCTGCAATGGTGGTGCGATCCAACCAAAATCTGCAACGAAGTAATAAATGGTCCAATAATGGTCAGCAATAGCAATCCAGGTTCAATCACGCACAACCCAGTCCCAAATTCAACCAACAATCGGTAATTTGCTCTCACTGTGGAGATACAAATCACGTTGTTGAAACGTGTTGGAAGCTAAATGGATACCCTTCATGGCATAAATTACACAAGATAGGAGGAGGCAATAGCAGATTTAATGGAGGAGGAGGACGCAGAAAATTCCCTTCTTCGGCTAACCATGTTGATGCAAACCAAGCAGCAATCGTTCCTGTTGACTCAAATCCCAGTTTTTGTGAGCTAAACCTCACAAATCAACAATATAAGCAAATATGCTCTGTCTTGAAAGAAAAAGAGAGCAGTTCACAAAATGGTCCTCACGAGCCTTTCCCCAGTTCAGGTTTGTCTCAAAATTCTTCCTTACTTGACTGGATTATCGACAGTGGAGCAACAGACCACATGACATCCTCCCCTCATCTGCTCACAAACGTACAACATTGTGACATGCCTCCCGTACAGTTACATAGTGGAGAACAGGCTCCGATTACTGCCACTGGCACTTTGCCACTAAACTCATATTTATTTTTGAAAGATGTGTTGGGGGTTCCTACATTCAAAGTTGACTTGATGTCTGTAAGTAAAATTACAGAGGATTTAACTTGTTCGGTAACTTTTTTTTTTACAATGGTGTATTTTGCAGGATTTGGTTACGAGGAGGACGATTGGTGTGGGTAAACAACGAGGAGGCTTATACTATTTGGTAGCACTGGCTTCTTCAAACTCATCTCAAAAACATCATGGTCCGTCTTGTCACTTGGCTTCCAATTCCACAAACCTATGGCATTGCCGTTTGGGTCATCTATCTTCAACCCATTTAAATTTCATGTCAAAAACATTGCTGAAATTTCCTTATTTTTTGAATAATATTTGTGATGTTTGCCCATTATCCAAGCAAACAAGATTGCCTTTTACTAATAGTTCCATTACATCTTCACACCCTTTTGAACTCATCCATTGTGATATTTGGGGACCACATAAAATAGCATCTTTATCTGGCGCATATTATTTTCTCACCGTGGTTGATGACTTTACAAGATTCACATGACTTTTTCTCATGCACCATAAAAGTGACACATAAGAACACCTTCGTTCATTTTTTGCTTATACCCAAACTCAGTTCAACATCAAAATCAAACAAATCCGTGTGGACAATGACAGAGAATTTTTTTCTCTCCGAAATTTCTTTTTAGAGAATGGTGTTATTTATCAACGATCTTGCGTTTACACCCCCCAACAGAATGGGGTCGTTGAACGCAAACATCGTCATCTCATTGAAATGGCACGAGCTTTAATTTTTCAAGCTCACCTCCATCTTCGTTTTTGGGGAGAAGGGGTACTTACCGCTGCTCACATCATCAATAGACTTCCCACAAAATTGTTAGGCCAGAAATCCCCTTTTGAGAAATTATATGGCAAACCACCTTCTTATACACATATGAGAGTATTTGGGTGTCTTGCATTTGCAACTAATACCTATCCCACATCCAAATTTGATACTCATGCTAAAAAGTGCATTTTTTTGGGATACCCCAGTGGACAAAAAGCTTACAAGTTATATGATCTTGATACAAAAAAAATCTTCATTAATCGGGATGTCCAATTTTTTGATCACAATTTCCCATTTTCTCATAACACTTCATCTCCAGCCTCAAATCCCATCCGATCCCCCCATACCTGGCAGGTTTTGGCCCTTCACCAACAACCCCTCCTCCTAAGCCCATACCTTCCATTGAGCCCAATTCCACCTCTTCATCCGAAGCCGAGCCCCAGCCCACACCTCCTTTGGAGCCCAGTCCAACACCCGAGAATACACCTTCACCCAACTCTGATTCGTCATCTTCCCCTGTTCTTCACACCTCCACTGATCCCATCACTACAACCCCACTCACGAGTAATTCCCACGAAACTGCCACATCATCATCAATTTCCCCATCACATCCCTCTTCACTTCCACTTTCTACTGCACCTGTTAGAGTCTCCCTTCGCTCTAAACAAGCTCCTGTTTGGCAGTCCGATTATGTGCTCAATCATGTCCTCATGCCTCGAACCACATCGTCAACCTCCTTGCTGCCAAATCAAAGTAAAGGTACTCATTATCCTCTCTGTAATTTTATTTCTTATCATCGATACTCACCTTCCCATCTCTCTTTTGTTGCAAATGTCAGTAGTAGTATGGAACCTTCTTCTTATACAGAGGCCGCTGCAGATGTCAATTGGCAACAAGCCATGAATTCTGAACTGGAAGCATTAATCACAAACAACACATGGACGTTGACTTCTTTACCTCTTGGCAAGCAACCGATTGGTTGTAAATGGGTTTACAAACTCAAGCATCGGTCTGATGGTTCAATCGAACGACATAAAGCTCGCTTGGTGGCCAAAGGGTATACTCAAACTGAAGGTATCGACTATCAAGACACTTTCTCACCCATGGCCAAGATGGTTATTGTCCGATGTTTACTTGCTATTGCTGTTGCTCATAATTGGTCTCTGAGCCAATTGGATGTTAACAATGCCTTTTTGCATGGGGACCTCCATGAAGAGATTTACATGATGCTGCCCCCTGGTCTTCGGCGATAGGGGACGAACCTTGTGTGTCGCCTCAACAAATCACTCTATGTACTTAAACAGGCATCCAGACAATGGTTTGCGAAATTCACTGAAGTTGTTTTAGCTGTTGGTTTTATTCAGTCCAAGGCAGATTATTCCCTTTTCACATGCAAGAAAGGTATATCATTCACTGCTTTGTTAATTTACGTTGATGACATCCTGATAACTGGGAATGATCAAAAGGAAATTGCATCCCTTAAGCAGTTTTTACAGTCACAGTTCAAAATAAAGGACCTCGGAGATCTTAAATACTTTTTGGGGATTGAAGTTTCCCGTTCCAAACAGGGAATATGTATTTCCCAGAGGAAATACACTCTTGACATACTCAAAGATAGTGGCATTTTGGGAGCCAAACCAGTAGCATTTCCTATGGAACAGGGCACCAAGCTTTCTGATGCAGGTGATCTACTTAAGGACCCATCTCAGTTCAGAAGAATGGTAGGACGTCTGATATACCTTACCATCACACGACCCGACATCACATATGCAGTGCATGTACTTAGCAGATTTATGCATGCACCCCGAATTCCACACATGGAAGCAACTCTTAGAATACTGAAGTATCTTAAGAATGCACCAGGCCAGGGGCTATTCTTTTCAGCCGAGAATGACTTGAAGTTGCGTGCTTATTGTGATTCTGATTGGGCAGGGTGTCCTATGACCAGAAGGTCCATGACAGGTTATTGCGTGTTCCTTGGGAGTTCATTGATTTCATGGAGAACCAAGAGACAAAAAACTGTCTCATTATCTTCTGCGGAGGCGGAATATAGAGCAATGACAAGAACATGTTGCGAGCTCACTTGGCTACGAAGTTTGCTAAGTGATTTACATCTTACACATCCAGAAGCCTCAATTCTTCATTGTGACAACAAGGCAACACTACACATAGCTGCAAATCCAGTCTTTCATGACAGAACTCGTCACATCGAAATGGATTGTCATTTTATTAGGGATAAAATACAAGACGGTTCAATCTCTACACAGTTCATACCTTTTTCACATCAGTTGGCAGATATGTTCACCAAACCATTGGGAAAAGACCCTTTCTTGTCTATGCTAAGTAAGTTAGGAGTTCTTGACATCCACTCTCCAACTTAAGGGAGGGTGTTAGAAACCAAACCAACTCCAGGTTCTACGGGAAAGCAAATCAACTCCAAGCAAACCAACTCCAGGTTCTACGGGAAAGCAAATCAACTCCATATTCTATGGGAACCAAGATAGAAACTTTTCCTTGTATTTAGTTATTTCTTTCCTGTAAATGCGGTGTAGATATTCTTTCCTAGTTAGAATATTTGTTTCTCTAGTTAACATTATACTCCTCTTGTATAAGTATTACGATTGATCAATGAGAAGATTAATTCGGCCATATTATCTTTTAACAATTTCACAAATATCTATTGCATATTTTAAAACACATCATTTTCAATATTATTATTCATCTAAAAGATAAGCTAAAGCAAGAAGAGGAGGCAATGAGTCTTGGTCAGGACTGAGGAGCCATTAAGGTTGACCACAAGAACCACCCATATATGATTTAAACTCGTATAATCACCAGAGTTCAGTTATCTTATCACTAAGTCGTTTTGTCTAAACCGTAAGATGGGTCACCTGAGCTTCAACTTGTTGGTTTAAAATATCTTGGAACTCTAGAGATCGAGACATCAAAGTTGATTATGAGGATTAAATAATTGATACACTATAGCATGTCCACAAATCCTCAGTTGTAATGTTTGAGATATTGTAAACTCAACTTATATAGGGCTCAAAAATAATCCAATCTTCTACATAAATTCATATCAAATTCTAGATGGGTTGAAGAATTATACTCGTATCTCTCCAATTATTGCACAAGATATGTTTTTTTTAAAAGAAAACAAGTTAGTAAGTCTTAAAAAATAATAATAACTTAAGAAAACTTATGTTGAAATCCAACTTACCATGAACTTCTAAGGTTGGCTATCCATGACCTATTGCACCTTTTTTTTGACAATCATCATTTTACATGTGAGTTTCTACAAAAAAAAAAAAAAAAAAACTTTTCTTGGTTCATATCTAAGAATTGTAGATTGCAAAAGGAAATTGTTGTCAGTTATATATTTTCATAAAGTACAAAAATTTAAAGATAAATTGATGTAATAAAAAAGAATCTTATCATTTGTTTTATATGCAACATGAATGGTTAGGATTAGCTGGTGGGCATAGTAATCGAATCATGAATCTTTATATTCCAGTTCTTTGCCCCAGAGAACGATCACCGTATGAAAACCTTAGACATCTCGTGATAGATATAAGCTTTCAAGATAACCTTTTTGATATCTCAATTTAAGTTTTCTTGTCCCATTTTTATAGTTACTGCCTAAATAACCATGTTTTTTTTTTAGTAAAATCGACATTTTATATATATAAAAGTTTATGTTATCTGATATTCAATGTTTGCTCATTTGTTTTCTTTACTAAGATAACATACAACATGATCAAAACATAAAACCCTCTATATAATATAAATTAACGATTTTAAGTCTAAAGATCATTTGCATAACCATCATGCAAGCCTTAACATAAACATATATGATATCTTCATATGAAATTCTCATTCGGTTTAGTTTAATATATATGTCTTATAACAAACATCTACATATATGTTTTGGATATTCTTTATGCCTCAGCTTTAAAGAACAACTATTTTTTTTATGAAAAAATAACATAATATATATCACTCTTTATGAGTTTATAAATGTATAATATTTAAAATAGCATTGACAACAAATTTTTTAGAAACAATGTTTTGATGCAATATGAATCTCATAATTATAACAACTTTATAAGTTTTTTTGCAAAATATTTTGTTTTATAAACTTTATTTTTACTCTAGATTCATAAATTAAAATATTAAACTCGTTAATATAATATTGCATGAATATTCAAAATAAATTAAGCTTTTATTAATAATAAATATATATTTACATGAATATAATATTATCACATATAACTAATATTATCCCACGTAACGAATAGAAAAAATATATTGAGCCAACATGAAGTAATTCCACACGATAACAAGGGAGAGCCATCCGGATTTGTTGGCAAGAAATTACAACATGAAGTAATTCCACATGAACTAATTTTCGACGAGTCTCCGGATTGGGATTTAGTTTTTGAGCTAATGTTGCACAGCTTTTTTTATGGCAGAAAAGTCTACGGATAGAAATTTTTCTGGCACATGCTTAGATTTATTTAGAGGTTAAAAGAAACTATTGAATTGGACAAACTATATTTCTATCATTTCCTTTGATCTCATGTTTTTTTTATGCAACAAACTGATTGATTTTGTATATATTGTAGTTATAATTGATTATCTTAATATTAAATTAGTGAAATTATAAGCCATTGGGATACATTGTTTTTTTTTTTTTTGTCTTGTTTCAACATATATAATTGCTTATTTTGGATTTCGTTTTTGATTCTTTTATTGTTTGGTTTAAATTCGATTCCATGTATTTTTTGGTCCTTCCAGAATAGTTTTTTATTTTTTGCTTGTATTTATGTATCTATACTCTTAGTTTTGGCTTTTAATTTTATTGTTATTTATTTTTGTATTAAATGCAAATTGCGTTAAAAAAATAGAATAAGTTTAGCTTTGATGACGTGAAATGAGATTGAAACTTTTTTTTTTTATGCATATATAGTGAATCTTCTATTGTTATTGATTTCTTATCTCTGTTTTTATCTGTTTTTTTTATTTGTAGTTTGATATATTTTTAGTTTAAAGTAATTTTTATTTCAAAAAATAACAAATGAATTATTTCAATTATTATTCTCATTGTTAGTATCGTGATTGTTAAAATCATAATTATTATAGGTGACATTATAATCATTATTGTAAATAATAAATATTCTAATTATTAATGACAATACCATCACTGTCACTATCATTTTTGTTATAAAAAAATTAATTATTTTTTTATTTTTTAAGATTTATTTTTTCATATATATATATATAATGAACTAAATGTTTTTGAAAAAAATATCACATTAATTTAATCTCACTGTTCTAATATTACGTAATATATATATATATATATATATATATATTTTAAGGCATTAATATTAAACAAATATCAAAAGATATAATCATTCCTAATTTATAATAATAAAAAAATACCTTTAAAATAATCGTTATCATTATTTTAAATATATTATTCATAATAAAATGAATATATATAAAAAGGTTGATTATTTCACTCATATGTATAGCATAATAAAGAAAATATAGGACCATTAACATTTTTTTTACATGTTTAAAAATTTGGTTTTGACTGCTATGAAGCATAGGGCAAGTGACTCGTATTTTTTTTTTAATTTTAGATAATTTAGCCTAATTTTTCGACTTTTTTTTGTCAACGTGTGACTTTGTATATTTTTTGTTTACGTGATATTAGATCTGAAATATCATACATAAAAAAATATTGCAAAAGTCATTTTTCACAAAAATAACATCTAATAATGAATTATTTCAATTATTATTCTCATTTTTACTATTATGATGGCTAAATTATCATAATTATTATAGCGGTCATTATGACCATTATGCAAATAATTAATATTTTAATTATCAGTGGCAATACTATCGCTACAAATATCATTATTGTTATACAAAAAAAATTAAACAATTTTTTAACAAATTATTAAATTATCCAGAGGAATAAAAAAACTCAAAATTTTTAACAAAAGAGTATGCAAGAAAAAAACTAAAATTATTATTATTATTATTGCGTAAATAATGAGAAAATATACATTAAATAATAAAAAAACCCTAAAAACTATAACAAAAAAACATAAAAAATCAATTACAAGTTGGCATGAATAGTTGTAGAAAAACCAAAAATACTGTTTATGCTAATTAATTAACATGAACACTAGCAAGAGAACCAAAAGTACTGATTAGTATGAACAGTTGCAGAAAAATACAAAAAAAGACAGTGAAATTGTTCATGCTAATTAATTAGCATAATCAATGGCAGAAAATATAAGCATTGATTAGCTTGAACAGTTGCAGAAAAATACAAAAAGAGGCAATGAAAATGTTCATGCTAATTAAATAGCATAATCAATCCCAAGAAACCAAAAATACTGTTTATTCTAATTAATTAGCATGAATTGTGGAAGAAAAATGCAAAAGAAGTAGTGAAATGCATTATTCAAACAGGAAGATCTAGTGGAAGATTTGATGACTTTCTCGTCAACTCGTAGAAAAACTGTAACAGCATGATTCTTCATCGTATTGAACACATAATGAGTGCAAAAACATGAAATCGACATTGTCAATATCTACAAGACCTGCACATTAGCAGGGGGAGCGCACAATATTGTCGCATCTTATGATTTGGAGGGGAGAAAAAATTATTGATGATTTGGATTTTATTTTTTTAATCTCAATCTAATGAAAGATCTTTTTTAGTTTAAAACTAGCGAACTTCTTGTATTTAGATGTTAAAGTTTTATAAACATGACACTTGTTGCTTGCATTACTTTATATTTATCTTTATCTTTATATTTATTAATTAGAACTAAGGATAATAAGATTTGAATTTAAAAACCTAAACTCATAGATGAGATTACAAGATTATTTTCATATTAATTTTTAATAATTATATTATAATACAACCTTGAAAAACATAAAATGCCTTCGTATTTTGTTAACTCCAATTCTTTCTAAAAGTATAAGACTTTATCAGTTAGTTAGCAACAATTTCTTTTCATGATTCAACTTGGCAATGTTCAAATATCTTTTTGTATTAAAGAAGTGATAAAAATAAAATGAAAGTATAAAACAATTTTCCCCTCCTATTCAGTCGTAAATAAGCGTAAAATGAAAACAATGATTTTTTAATCTTTAAATGTTTTACAGCTCAAACTTGATTAAAAAATTTAAAGGTGGTCAATAGTCTTCTCAATAGCTCGGATTGGACAACGATGGCCCTCCATTGACTATTCAGTGGAAGATTTGATGACTTTCTCGTCAACCCGCAGAAAAACTGGATTTTTCATCGTATGTAACACTCCCGGGCTCAAGAATTCCACAGAACATGTAATGAGTGCAAAAGCAGGAAGTCGACATTGTCAATAATTAAAATATTGTTGCATCGTATGATTTGGAAAGGGAGAAGAAATTATTGCAATGAAAAACAAAAAATTCTTCCCCTTTTGAGATGAATCCCAAGCTGTTTCTCCAAGGCGCCGTTTGTAACCTTTTTCAAAAAAATTAAATTTCTTATTTTCATTTCTAGTTAGCCAAGTTTGTTTGGCACTACCTTTTATATAAAATATCGATTATTATCAAGAAGACGAAATTATTGATGATTTGGAAATTTCAAGTTTGTAGAAATCACGATAAATGAAGAGAATATTCCTACCAAATTCATTACATTCTAATAAAAATTTAGAAAACACAATGACGTAGTACATAGAGGGAAAAAAAGTATGCAGAGAGTACGTCAAGTCTCAAAATAATAATAAAAATATTGAATAAAATTAATAAAAATTATAATTCCAATCAGGTTTAAATACCTCTCCATGGAAGAGCGTAATCTACCATAGCAAACCAAATACTATATCTCTTGAAAACACACCATGAAGTCCTTACTAAACAAACCATTCTTCTCAATGTTTCTCCGCATCCTGTTTTTGCTCCCTCACATATTCAACTTACCTTCCATGTTTGCTTTTGCTGAACAAACTCCCCCCACAACTTCACTATTTGGTAATAATGCAGAAGCTGAGGCTCTTCTCAAATGGAAAGCCAGTCTTGACAACCAAAGCCAATCTCTCCTTTCTTCTTGGGTCGGCATCAGTCCATGCATTAACTGGACTGGAATCATTTGTGACAATTCTGGAAGCGTCACCAATTTGAGCCTTGCAAGCTTTGGTTTGAGAGGTACCCTCTATGATTTCAACTTCTCATCCTTCCCCAATCTTTTTATTCTTGATATTGAGAATAATTCTCTTTCTGGAACAATCCCACATGAAATTGGAAAGTTGAAGTCTCTTTTTTCTATTTCATTAGCTCAAAATAACCTCACTGGTTTGATTCCCTCCTCTGTTGGAAACTTGAGAAACCTATCCATACTTTATCTTTTGGGCAATAGACTCTCTGGTTCCATTCCTAAAGAAATTGGGTTATTAGAGTCTCTCAATGAACTTCACTTGTCAATGAATGTGTTAACTGGTAGAATCCCTTATTCCATTGGAAACTTGAAGAACTTACTTGCCCTTTCCCTTACACAAAACCAACTCTCTGGTCCCATCCCTTCTTCTGTTGGAAACTTGAGAAACTTATCCATACTCCTTCTTTGGGGCAACAGACTCTCTGGTTCCATTCCTCAGGAAATTGGGTTGCTAGAGTCTCTCAATGAACTTGACTTGTCAGTCAACGTGTTAACCGGTAGAATCCCTTATTCCATTGGAAACTTGAAGAACTTACTTGTCCTTCAACTTATAGAAAACCAACTCTCTGGTCCCATCCCTTCTTCTATTGGGAATATGACAATGCTCACTGCTGTATCACTACAAAAAAATAATCTCATTGGTGCGATACCCTCCTCTGTTGGAAACTTGAGAAACTTATCCATACTTGATCTTTTGAACAACAGACTCTCTGGTTCCATTCCTCAGGAAATTGGGTTGCTAGAGTCTCTCAATGAACTTGACTTGTCAGTCAACGTGTTAACCGGTAGAATCCCTTATTCCATTGGAAACTTGAAGAACTTACTTGTCCTTCAACTTATAGAAAACCAACTCTCTGGTCCCATCCCTTCTTCTATTGGGAATATGACAATGCTCACTGCTGTATCACTACAAAAAAATAATCTCATTGGTGCGATACCCTCCTCTGTTGGAAACTTGAGAAACTTATCCATGCTTTGTCTTTGGAGGAACAGACTCTCTGGTTCCATTCCTCAAGAAATTGGGTTATTAGAATCTCTCAATGAACTTGACTTGTCAAGCAACGTGTTAACCGGTAAAATCCCTTATTCCATTGGAAACATGACCATGCTCATTGCTTTATTACTAAATGAAAATAATCTCAATGGTTTCATCCCTCCTCCATTGTAAACTTGAGAAACCTATCCGGACTCTATCTTCGTAATAACAATCTTTCCGGTTTCATTCCTAAAGAAATTGGA
>CM063606.1:18833729-18882402 GCA_032356905.1 Salix exigua | reverse complement strand
AATTGTTAATTCCAGATCAATTTCAATTACAAAAAGTTGACGGGGCTACCATTTCCATTTGCAAGTTGCCTTCTTTTGCCACACACCTTGTTAGTAGGAAACTAGAACGGTAAGATCATGTTCATTGTTTTTGATGGATTTCATCCTCATCCTTTGAAGAGCTGATATAGAACTTGATAAAATCTGTATATCATCGAATTGGCAAATTCAAGTAAGAATTCAAAATAACAGAGGTCCTCTGCATCTTGTTTTACTTGGTTTTAACCCAGATGTTGCTGGGCAGCAAAGTGAAGATAGATACTTTTCATGGGACATATGGGGCGAAATGGATGCACGATAATTCTTTTTTTGACAGATCGTAGGTTATATCGAAATCTCAAGCTTCTTGGACTTGGGATTCTCATTTGGAATTCGTAGCTGTATATCGAAATCTCATCCTTTTCAGGTTCTCTTGCATTGCCATGTGTTGTGAATCATCCTGATAAAATAAATATGGAGAGAGCCATGCACTACATTAAGCATGTGATTTCCAGTTCTGTCGGCAAGTTTAATGTGCTTTGTTCATTTAAGAGTCGAACATAGTTGAGAATTGAGATGCTGTAGTCCTACAGAGTTCATTGGATTAACAAGGAAAGCTTGTAAAGTTCATCTTGAACTGTCAGGTTAGTGTCAATTGAGGGGGGATATGATCATAACTTCGGATTGATCTAAACACCTGGAGATATTTTTCTGTTACATTCTATCATTATGAACTCTGATGGCTTTTTAGTTTCCTGATATCTGTTTAAGTTTGTAAGATACTGAGACTGCTGGAGGAATTTCTGATAGACCAGAAAACTCGAAAAATACATAGAAAAATATATTGGAGCTCCATTTGGCCATGCAAGTACATAGGATTTTGTTTAGCAGATAACGAGCCATAAACCCCCGCTCAGCCGCAGGGATTAATTTTTTTTTTTGTGTAGTTTCAATACATATAATTTTTTATTTTGTATTTTGGTTTTATTTTTTAATTTTTTAGTTTAGTTTCTAAAAGAGTAAAATTATCGAGACACCTCACTAACAATTCATGGGTTTTTTTTATTTGAAAGTATTATGATTATTGTACTATGCACAGAAAAGAAAATATCTTTGATACAATTACATTATTTTAAACATATTTTACATAATAAAATAAATATATAAAAATAATATATATTTTTAAAAGTTCTACGATGTCATGCGGCGTCTTTTGAAATATGCATGAGTTTTGAAATTGACGTCGTGTCCACAACATCCGGTAGAAAATATAATTAAAAATTGGTAAATTGCCAATACATCTCTATAACCAACTCTTGGATTTTATCTTATAGGGAGTATTTACTTACTTATATAACTCGTGGTGCGCATCAGCTGAGCTGGACATCTCGATTATAAAAAAAAAAGTCCGAGAATTAGTCATGGTGTGCTAAAGCTCATCCACAAACCCCAGTAGTAAAATATATATCTAAATGAAAAAAAACCAAACAAACAAAAAAACAAAAGTTTAAGTTGGCTCAGAGACACTGGTTATAAAATAAAATATAAGCGAGGAAAAAAATATAAACATGAAAGCACTGTAGTAATCCATATTTAAAAAAAAAATTCAATTCAGGGATTAGTCGTGATGCTCTCAAGCTGGATCAGAGATCCCAATGAAAAAATATAAGGAAAAAAATAGTAAATTTGGTTTGGGTATTAGTCGTGGTGCGTCCAAGCTAGCATGAACACCTTTATTGTCAAAAAATATTCGGGGATTAATTATGGTGCACTGAAGCTAGTCCAGACACCCCAATCATAATATATATATATATATATATATATATGTATATATAAGTGCAAAAAAGAAGTATAACCAGAAAAATAAATTCATGAAAAAAAATATAATTAGAAAAAAAAATGAAAAAATACTATATAAAAAAAATTAGATCCAATAATTAACTGTGACGTGCTTAAATTATCCCAAACATTGGATCCAGGGATTAATTATGGTGCACTTAAGCTAGTCCGGATATTCCGATCATAATATATATATAAGTGCAAAAAGGAAAAAAAATTAAAAAAAGTATAACCAGAAAAAATATTCATGGAAACAAAATGAAAAAAATATAATAAAAAAAATAAAAAAAACTATAAAAAAAATTAGATCGAAGAATTAACTATGATGTGCTTAAATTAGCCCAAACACCATGATTATAAAAAAATAAAATAAAATTATATATAATTAGAAAAATAAAAATAAGTAACCATGAAAAATATTTCATGAAAAAAAGGAAAAAATCAGAAAAAAATCCGAGAATTAACTGTGATGTGCTTAAATTAGCCCAAACACCTCGATTATAAAAAAACAAATAAAATTATATATAAGTAGAAAAATAAAAAATTAACCATAAAAAAATATTTCATGAAAAAAAAAGAAATAAAAAAGCAAGAAACAAAAAAAGAAAAAAATAAAAAAAAGCAAGAAACAAAAAAAGAAAAAAAGAAAAAAAAGCAAGAAACGAAAAAAAAAGAATCAGAAAAAATAAAAAATAAGAAAAAAGCACTCGTGTGGGGACTACGATGAAATTCCCCACACGATTTAGTGTTTTTATAATAATAGTTTAGGCATTCGAGTGAAAAAAACTTGTTTATTCGTTCCATAGACCGAAGTCCATTGAAGATCCAAACAGTTGGGGCATCTTTGGGATTTCGATGGAACATTTTTATCGTGCGATGTTTCTGCAGACTAGACGTGAGAAATTTTCTGTGATTCGTGTTTTATCCCTCTGTTTATGGGAGCACCATTGCAACTGCAGCGTGAATGGTAAACAAAATCGATTTTATAAGTGGTGGTCGCTGGTTCTTGGAAGTTGGTTTCATGACGGGTTGCTTGTCGTTTGTTCTTGTGTTCCTCAAAACTCTTCTCGTACTGAGTTCGTTGTCGTTTGTTCTTGTGTTCCTCAAAACTCTTTCGGGTTCAATCCACAATTTTATGATCGCTGGGGTGATTCTTGATTGATGAACGGGTCGAGTTCTATATTGCTTAAGAGGCAAAAACAATCGTAAAGTATAGATTTTTTAGGGTTTTAGTCAGGCTTATTGATCCTGTTCGTTCCGTACGAAACGGCCGTTCCAATGCAAAATCCAGGACAAAGCGGCGATGTTTTGTCCGGTCAAAATCCCACCGATTCCGGAAAATCCGGCTAGACGCCTGGTTCAGATCGGGTCAAGCCAAAACGACGCCGTTTCATGTCCCCTTACAAAATACACGAAGCGACCCCGATTCCACAATTCTCAAATCAAATTCGTTTCTTAAACCTAACTTTCGAGAGAGATGGCAAAATTCTCACTCGAAGATGGAGAAGGGTCAAGCTTTCCAAGGCCAAAAGACAAAGACTCTCTTTTCCCTCTCCTCCTCCTCCTCCTCCTCCTGATTTTACCATGGAAGAAATTGTCTGTGAGGATGAAGAATCTGATGAAGATGAGGAAGAAGACGATGTGGACACAAGTGATGGAAGTGAAAAGGAAGATGAGGAAGAGCAAGAGGAAGATGAGGACGAAGAGGAAGAGGAAGAGGAAGATGAGGGTTGGGCGGCGGCTGGAGAAGAAGAAAGGATGGGTAGGGTTTTATAATTTATATGGGTAGGGTTTTATAATTTATATGGGTAGGGTTGGCTGGGTAGGGTTTTATAATTTATATGGGTGGGCTGGATTTTAATATTTTATACTAATTATTGGTTTTTATACTAATTATTATATAATAATTAATTTATATGGGCGGGGTTTTTATAATTTATATGGGTAGGGTTTTATAATTTATATGGGTGGGCTGGATTTTAATATTTTATACTAATTATTGGTTTTATACTAATTATTATATAATATTATTAATTAATAATTATTATATAATAATAGTTAACATAAAAATAGGGGTATTAATTTGTAATTAATTTGATCGAATTATTTGTAATGGAATGTATTTTAATTAATTATGTTTGAACTTATTGATTATTTCTTAATGTGTTTATTTTGTTTTTAAGTTTTTCTAACATCCTAAATAAAAACATACACTTATATATAATATATCATGAAAATCAAAATCTAACCTTTCGTGTTTAATTAAATTGTTTTCTTTTTATTAGTGGTGTGATTTCACTTAGATTACAAGACAAGATGTAATTCCATTGCTCTTGTTTTTGCTACCCCCAAAAAAAACCAAAATTAATTTTAAACCTAGTCTTTTCCCTTTGAAAACTTCAAGATTTGTTATCATGTTTTTTATTTATGCTCTCATATTCCTATGATTTTAGGTTTTCTCTAAGTGTTTTTTTAAGCTTATATTTCATTTTGAGTTTGAACTGTTCAAGAATCTTAATCTAACTGCTAATTTACCTTTATAAGTGCTCGTAGAGGTCGATCAAGCTCCGGACAACTCAAGCCAAGTGCTTTAGTTGTAGGTAGTGTTTTTTTAATTGCGGTAATAATTATTTTTCACTTGAAAATGTATCAAAATAATATATTTTTTAAATTTTATTATTTATATCAGTATATAAAAATAATTTGAAACAAGAAAACTCAAAAAATTTTAAAGAGTGTTTTTTAAATGAAAAAACAAACACACTTTCAAACATGTAGGAAAAGTTTGAATTCTAATGTATGAGATAATGGTATCAAACTAAAATATGAAAACTTGCTCCCTCACTTGAGTTTTCTTCTTCTCAAGTTTAACGTTAGCGGAGAGAAGATGAGAATAATAGAGATAGATGGGATATATATTTATATATTTTTATTTTAAAAGTTTTGAGATTCAATTTAAAACTATTTCAAAAATTAATTTATTTTGATTTTAGTTGTATCTCTTCAATAAAATAATTTTTGTTCTTTGTTATAGGTTTGTTTATTTTTGTGATTTTAACTTCAAATTATATTTTTGTGTTTTCAAATTGTTTAATATATTAATATTAAAAATGAATCTTAAAAATTAAAAAATATATTTTAATATACTTCTAAATTACAAAAATACTTAAAACAAACAAGAACACACTATCAAACAAAACACAATCTTAGATCTCCGAAGGCATGTCTTAGCGAGGGATGCTCACAGAAAGCAAGATTACCACCTAAACTCAAAGCATCAAAACTCAGAAGCCAAGTGTTTGTAAGGATTTTTTCCTCCCAGCAGATTCCAGAATAGATCCAACTGACTCAAGAAATTGCACCTAACAACTGATTTCTTGACAAATCGAATGATCCAAGTTGATCTCAATTAGCCATTCTTCTGAATATATATATATATATATATATATATATATATAATTTCTTGTTATTTATTTCGATTTTTATTTTTTCATCTCTTTTGTTTATGTGTTGCTTGATATATTTTTATTTTAAAGTAATTTTAATTTCAGATTAAAAAAATATTATTTTATTTTTTCAGATTTTTTTCATATTATTATATTAAAAGTATTTAGGAACATTGAGATAAAATTAATTTGAGATTTAAGAGAAAAGGTTACTTCATTTTTATATATATTATAAGAATTTAATATTAAACAAATATCATAATATATAACTAGTATCACGTATTTTTAAGAAAAAACCTTAAAATAATTGTTATCATTATTTCAAGCGTTTTATCTATATATATAATAATTGAAAGTCCTGTAAGCTAATTATTTAGTTTTAATACACTATATTATAAAAAAAATTCTGGTTGTGACAAAGCGTAGGGCAAGTATTTAATATATTTTTATTGTAGTGTAGATAATTTAACTCAAATTTTTAATTTATTTTTTCAATTTGTAATTTCATATATTTTTGTTTACGTTATATTAAATCTAAAATATCATACATAAAAACATAAAATCACCGTATTACCCCCTACAGACAACTTTTGATTTATGTCATAGAGCATGTTAGTTATTATCTTGTTGTGCATAAAAATGTAAGAAAATAAGAATATCCTTCGTTGCTAAATTTTAAGTGCATTACCGGTAAAATAGTAATTTTACTATTCCCATCTACGATGAACAACTAAGCTCTTTGACGTTTTTGTTAATACCATTTCCCCACCGTAACTTTTCAAAACTATAATACCATTTTCTAATAACTTGTGGTAGTTTTCTAACAAAAGAGTAATCAGGATTAGGTTTTAATAAATTAAAATTATAAATTATTTAAATATAATCATTTTTTTATAGACATAATAAACAGGATTTATTAAATTTAAAAATACATGTAAAGACATTTTGATTTCTGTATTATATAATAATCACTATAATATGTTTTATGTTTGAGCGATTCGATTGCAAACAAATTAAATACTTTCCAGGTGTTAATTATCATTTTTAATCTTTTTATTGTTTATTCGAAAACAAAACAAAATTAAATAAAAGAAAAACAACACGCACACACTTCTTTTTTTTACTATATCAATCAAACCCTAATAAAATACACATGTTTATTAACACAAAAAAATTCAAAATAATCCAAACAAACTTTAAACATTTATAATAATGTTGGGAACGTCTTCCCCTTCTCTTTCCTCTTGTACCGATAATGCCACCGATAGAGACTTGAAAAGAGAATACACAACAATTTTTGGTTGTCTTTTTTTTCAGATATATATTTTTCTTCTTCTTGGTTGCTGTCGTCGGTGTTTCTTCTCCCACACACAGGCCCACCTGGAGCATGGTTCACTTTCTTATAATAAAAAAAAAACATATCTGTATAATCCACAGTTCTATCAAGCTTGTTCACTATCCCAGTATCTCTAAGATCGACTATAACATGCCTCGCATATCACAGTATCTCTAAGATCGACTATATCATGCCTCGCATATTCAACATCAAGGGAGCTACCAATGATGAATATCGACCAGTGACTTCACTATTTAATGAAGTATTAACAGATTTAATTAATAAATCATTAACTTTAATGGAAGATATATGCAATGACTTGGCTGGTTGGGCAGGGAGACAGTATGGATGTGGTGTGCTGGGGCTGACTGGATAGTGGCTGTCGGCGTTGGAAAAAGAAAAGATCTGGGTATTAAAAAACAGAAAGCAGAGAGGGTGAAAAGGAGATGAAGAAAGATCATCGAAATAACACATAATTTTATAATTAACTGAACAAAATTTTGACAGCGAAGCATTAAGATAAAATAAAATAAAATAAAAACCAAAGAATTGGAACCAAAAAAGAAGCAAACATAAAAGAAAGGAAAGAGAGCAAACAAAGCTTACACCCAGGCATAGCACGGTGGGAAAACAAACACATTAAGTTGAAATTACCTATTTAATGGATTATAAAACAATATAAAAGGGCACTTCCTTTTTGCTAGCCAAATGTCATGGCAATGGCCACTTGCAGCCCCTAATCAATCAATAGCTGACATGAAACAAACCCTCCTGCAAAACAAAAACAGTGCCCAAAAACACATTATTAAAAGGTCTGCTTAATTTTCTTGAGACACACGTTGCAGAAGGCAAAAACAACAGAGCATTAGATAATGACTACGCATTAATGGAGTTGCGAGAAACAACCATCATGAACAGCATATGTATCAGTTGATAATTGCTATAATGGACACATCAAATAAATATCCATAAACGACAACAACACAACATTAATTAAAACAATTATCATGAGAAATGGAAAACGCTGCTGCCCCACAAACTGCGTCAACTGAATTGAAAAAACTGTTCCAATCCACAGTAACTTGAGTGTGGATGAACAGTTAAACGTTTAGCTCTTTCTTTAATCTTTAATTAATTTTTATCTTGAGATAGTCAAATTTTACTAATTTTCCTTTGTTAATAGAAAAAATGGTCCCGCACACATTTCAATCACCACATATTTAAACTCGGTTGGGCATGAATCCGAAGTTGTTGTTTTTAATGTATATGTGGCACCTAGAATAGTACTGTCTTTTTTAATTTAATTTTGGTTTTTATTATCTAATCATTGTCTTTTTTAATAATTGTATTTTAGCAATTCTTTAATCTGCATTTCAATTAACATCCCTTCCATTTTTATTTTGCTTATTTAACCTTTTCGAATAATTTTTTTAAAAATTGTTTAATATGTATTTTATTTTTGAAGACATTTTATATAAATGAACTAATAATTATTTTTAGATGATATTTTCATGTGTATCCTTGCATGATATTTTTTCTTTTATTTATTCAATTAGTTCATGCCTGTGTCTATTTATATTTTTATTTGATCGAATAAAATAATAGTTTTAATCCGTACATCCTTCCGCAAAAACACGCTCGTAGCGTTGTTTATTGTGCAAATTTTCATCATCTACCCCTTCATTTTTTTTATTTTAATTTGTTTTGGTACTCTAGCTTCAGTTTCTTTCAATTTAGTTCTAAAAGGTTATGATGTTTTTGTCTTGGTTTTTTCATTCTTTTTAGGTTGCCTTTAATCACCTTTCATGGTTTTTAAGATTGTTTCGATACCAAACAACATTTCAATCTTGTATGGAAACAAATTCAATACTAATAATAAAATAATAGAGGCTAAAATTAATATTTTAAAAATACTTTTTCAACAAAAATAATCAAAAACATATTCTAATCAAGGGTTTTGATATTCTCCGACACTCATTTCATTAGCTTGTGGTGAAAAATTAACTTTTGAGTCCAGGTGGATGGTGCATTTTCCATCCACTTTGGCGTGAGTTTTTTTATATATATATATATATATATAAAATAGAATATCACAAATTAAACCACTTATTTCACTGAGCAGAAGAGACAGAAGACGCGAAAGAAGAGACAGAAGAGGTATTTAGATATTTGTATTTAAGAACTAATATATTGATTTGTAATTGAAAAACCTTCGTTTCTTGAAATTAATTATGGTTCATGTAAATAACACAAATTAAACCAACTATTTCACTGAACAGGCAGGAGCTAAAGAAGAGACGAGAAAAAGCACGCAAAATTAAAGGTAGAGATTTATATTTACGAACTACTATATTTCAATGTCTGATTTGTAATTGAAAAACCTTTCATTTCTTGAAATTAGCTTTCATTTCTTGAAATTAGGAAGAGCAATTTGTAGTAGTGGATGGTGCATTTTCCATCCAATTTGTCGTGTTTTTTATATATATAATAAATTAACACAACATCCAACCACTTACAGAATCAATAAGTTTCTCACATTTCCTGTCTTCTTGAATCTTTAACTGCGAATTAATATATTTCAATACCTTCGATTCTTATTTGATTGATTCTCGGTATCTCAATTTAATATTCTACCTTCCTAATATTAGCTTTCATTTCTTGAAATTAGGAAGAGCAATTGTTGTAGTAGTGGATGGTGCATTTTCCATCCAATTTGTCGTGTTTTTTTATATATATAATAAATTAACACAACATCCAACCACTTACAGAATCAATAAGTTTCTCACATTTCCTGTCTTCTTGAATCTTTAACTGCGAATTAATATATTTCAATACCTTCGATTCTTATTTGATTGATTCTCGGTATCTCAATTTAATATTCTACCTTCCTAATATTAGCTTTCATTTCTTGAAATTAGGAAGAGCAATTGTTGTAGTAGTGGATGGTGCATTTTCCATCCAATTTGTCGTGTTTTTATATATATAATAAATTAACACAACATCCAACCACTTACAGAATCAATAAGTTTCTCACATTTCCTGTCTTCTTGAATCTTTAACTGCGAATTAATATATTTCAATACCTTCGATTCTTATTTGATTGATTCTCGGTATCTCAATTTAATATTCTACCTTCCTAATATTAGCTTTCATTTCTTGAAATTAGGAAGAGCAATTGTTGTAGTAGTGGATGGTGCATTTTCCATCCAATTTGTCGTGTTTTTATATATATAATAAATTAACACAACATCCAACCACTTACAGAATCAATAAGTTTCTCACATTTCCTGTCTTCTTGAATCTTTAACTGCGAATTAATATATTTCAATACCTTCGATTCTTATTTGATTGATTCTCGGTATCTCAATTTAATATTCTACCTTCCTAATAGTGAATTGTAATTGTGTTATTAGATGACAAAAACAAAAATCATGGTGAAATGGTAGCAAATAAACCGTGCTTCAAGTGCGGCCATAACACCTTACACGCGATGCTGTCTTTCCAAAGACAGCATGACTGCAATAAGGTTCTGGAGGAGAAAAGGATAAAGGCCGAGAAGGCAAAAATAAAAAAGCATCAATGAAAAAGAAAAATTGTAAGTTCAATGCGTGCACCGAACAAATTATGTTGTTAATTTAGTGCGTGTACACAAATTTATTAATTTATTTCCGGTCTATTATATCTTAGGATGACACCCCAAAAACCTGGTCAAGCACCTCAAACTGCCGGGGCACCTGCTGCTCGTATCTAGGGAATCAGATCAAACTCTTATATTGGCTATTTTGCTTTGAACCTGCTGCTCGTATCTAGAGAATCAGATCAAACTCTTATATTGGCTATTTTGCTATGAACTACTCTTATATTGGCTATTTTGCTATGAACCACTCTTATATTGGCTATTTTGCTTTGAACCTGCTGCTCGTATCTAGAGAATCAGATCAAACTCTTATATTGGCTATTTTGCTATGAACTAGATGAATTTGTTTTGTAATCACTTTATGTCAAAGTCGATGTTTTTCATGGGTTCTGTTAACAATAGAGCACCAGTTTCTAATACAATATGCAGCTACTGTTTTTTTTTTAAAAAAAAAAGTACAAATTAGGAATATAGAAACAATACACCTAAGAAAATTGTTCAAGGGAAATGGTAAGTGATTGTAGAAACTTGAACACACACCTGAAAGTCATATAATTCTGCATTACTAGATGCGTCACATTTCTGAAGCGTCAACTGGTAGAAGCACTGCTTTTTGTGAATAGTAGAGCCTGAGGAATCTGTAAAAAACAAATCAAGATTTAGAAACTGGATGTTAATCCCAAAACCTTAGATTACCAAGGAAATACCCCAGCTCAGGGACCGGTTTAAAGGTGAAAACGAATATAAATCAGATCCTAGTCATTGTTGGCTTGAAATTGATAGATTAAAAAAATAGCAGGTCAAAGACATGGATTTGAGCATTACAAAGCTTCGGCTGACATGGGTATTATGAACAAAAGGGAATACATTTAACTATTTATGTTATGTCAAGATAACAAAACAAAGTGCCTAAAAAAACTCTTACATCTCAAATTTAACAGTGGATGTTTTGTATCATCAAATACAAAACCATACAAATTTTCGGACAAGTTCGAGCAAACACTTGGGCAACCAATTGGTTGTTTTTACCATTTTTTCTGGTAATATTTCTGGATTCAAATCAATCTCGAGAACCTCAAACTCTTGTCTGCAGAGCTAAACACCACACAGAAAAGGAAAAGAGGCTCAATAATTAAATAAATCTAAGCCTAAAAACTTTGATATGGGGTTTGTCTTCCTCTGATCTATCCCTCGTCACAAAAACACAGCAGACAGCTATGAAAACACATCATTCTCTCCCTTAGTTCTCTTCTAAGAAAATTTCAAACTCAAATGCAACAATTCAAACAAAAAAAATGAACACGGGTCCTCCTAATATATGAGATCTATCTCAAAACAATGCTAAAAGTGACATCTTTTTGCTCATAGACAGATCTCCCTTGAAAACACAATTGGGTTAAAAAGTACATGGTTCATATAAGATCAAGAAAAGAAAACATGATACAAACCTATAATTCCAGCAGAACTGTTTTACGTCACCCCGTGAAAACATAGTTTATAACGTCTCTCTCTCTCTCTCTCTCTCTGTGTGGCCCAAGGAAATCTAACGGGAAAGGTTCGGATCCGGTGAGCGGAGGTAGGTTGCCGAAAGAGGGAAGGCTACGCCGGAGGATGATGTGGAAGAGAGAGGAGGGAGATGGAAAGTAGATACGGAAAATCTGATAGGGTTGATTAATAAGACCTCTAACTCTGTCCTTTCCACTGATTCTATTATTTAATTTCTTTTCTTTTTCTTTCATAAATTGTCTTCCAACAAATCCTGGCCACGTGTAATCAATCAACTATTTTGAGAATATTGTTTTTCACCGACTTTGTTTTCCTTCTATGCCATTTAGATTTCTACTAGGGCGATTGGAGAGATCTGGAAAGGCGTGACTTCCACGAAAAAACATTTTTTGAAAGATTAATTTAATTGATTTACTTTTTAATAAATAAAAAATAAAATAGGTAATTTTTTTAAAAAGAAAGAAATTGGTTTAAAAGTTGTGGGCCTGGTAAGCTAGACTTCATGTTTGGGCCATAAGGAAAGGGGCCGCTCGCAATCGGACTACAAGTCCAGGCTCATGATCGGGATACAAGTCCAGTCTCGTGTGTGCGCTTTAATATATATGTTTTTCATGTGTTCTCAAGGGAAGAACACTTCAAACCTTAGTTCCCTCCGACATATGAGGCGGGTGAGGGTTGGCATGGCGGTGGTGATTTTGGGGCTACCGAAATTAAAAGGGACTGAACCTTAAAGTCTGGATAGTGACTGGGGAGAGTGACATTTATCGGGTTTTGTTTGTTGGTGGATTAGTGTAGGGCAGGGAGAAGATTCGACTAATTTTCATGTGGATCGCCTTTTTTTTATTGACCAGTAGATTTGGTGTGTACGATAACTTTTAGAAATTTCTAGTTGGATTGCTCTCACTACATTGCGGTGCGGTCATCATACAAGCAGAACAAATAATCTTTAAACAGTATATTATTTGGTGGGATGGTTTCTTGTGCACTCTGGTTTCCTTGGCGGAAAGAAGTCTACAAATCACAGACACGGACAGGATATAATTAGCAAGCATTGATTAGATGAAGTACGGTAATTCAAAAGTAGTTGCAGTGCACATATGAAATACACACAGAGGGTTTCAGTGTGATATGTGATGCATCAATGCCAGCAATAAAATCAATACAGACATCAATAAAAGCATATTTCTCTATTACAATTTCCTAATGCAATTTTCCTTAACTAATTGTAATGAGTTCCATTTGAGCACTCAAATTCTCAAGTATGGCATGAACATACCAGTTGTAAGGCTTAGAAGGTAGAAATTGCTACTTTATTGTACTCACCTTTTTCTTCTTGCTTCTTCTTCTTCTTTGCATTGGGATCATAGACTCCTTCTGCTTCTGTGATGCAATCAGACTTTGTTTTTGCATATTGTATCCGCTGCACCACATCAATGATACATTACCACAACGAAAATATACTAAGAAAAAGATGTTCTGCAGAAAAGGAATGAGCTTAAAATTCTAAATAAAGGCATAATTCACAAATACAAATATCATCAAGGAATGCATGCTTCAAAGAGTCCACCAGTCAATGTTAATGACAAAACTGTAGTACATCACGAACACATATTTCTCCCTTACACTGACATAAATTATATTGCGCACCTATGAACATTTTCTCAGGTGAAAACATAATATAACTCCATGAATAGTGTATTTGAAATTTCTTGTATGACATTAAGAATCTTTCCCTTTTCTTCCTATTTCAATTACATAGTGAATTATTGATTCAAGAAACACAACAAGCCCATCATTAACCATGAAAATCTATGACTTCTTGTACAGATCAATCTCAACAAGAACCATCCATTTTCTAACTGTTGTTTTAGAGGAGCTAGTGCAAAAATGCCATCCCACTGTTAGGCTTGTCCATAACAAACAAACAACGGCTCGATGATAAAACCAA
Organism: Salix exigua; assembly: GCA_032356905.1. Taxonomy (NCBI): domain Eukaryota; kingdom Viridiplantae; phylum Streptophyta; class Magnoliopsida; order Malpighiales; family Salicaceae; genus Salix; species Salix exigua. The sequence goes on along the minus strand of CM063606.1, from coordinate 18,868,672 downwards.
AAGAGAAACTGGATAGGGCCAAGCACAAAGGCTATAGTGAATGACCACCAAATCACACCCAAAACCAGTTGACACTCAGTTTAAGCAAATCAAAACCCATCAAAATTGTGGACTTAAGAGCTGGAAGATAATAAAATTAAAAATTCTTAACACTAAGGAGACTTAAGAGAAAAATATCCTCATTGATGCACTAACAAATACAAAGAGTGACGACTTACTGACCAAGCATTGCAAGACTTACCATAGGTTTATCATAAAACGGAAAACCCTGCATTTGTCTCACAGCATTACTTGCAGCCGTAACTTCACTAAACACAACCCACGCTTGCCCTCGGAGTCTCGCCGTCTTCAAAGCAACAACATCCAACATCCTCCCATATTGAGAGAACAGACAATAAAGTGATCTCTTCAACTCTACCCATACACCAAAACAAAGACACCCCATAAAAAATCTCACATAATTAAGTTAAAATACATAAATACAAATCACATTAGTTTCGCTTCTCATTGATCAAATAACTTTCTTTAGCAACTAATTTAAGCTGCTTCCACACTAAAATTATAAACTTGATCTCACTCGCAGTAACCCTAAGAAGAAATTTCCTCGAAAGATTAACCAAAACTGCTTTTAGCTTAAATGGGTCGAGTTCTATACTGCTTAAGAAGCAAAACAATCGTAAAATTTAGACTTTTTAGGGTTTTAGTAGCTCAAACTTAGCTTATTATTCCGGGCAAGAAAAAGAGGAAGAACGTTAGATGGAAGTAAGCAACAACATACCTTCTTTCTTGACTTTCTCGTTGAGGTTCTTAATGTAAATTTTTTGGCTCGATGGCATGTCCCCTGTTAGCATCTTCGCTGAAAACCCAAGAGAGAATATGAGAGATTGTGGAGGGTTTTTGAGACAGAGAAGAGGGAAAGGAGTAGAGCTGAGGAGAGGGAGTCCGGTTTAGGACATACTGAGCCCTACCTATATATCTCGGCCATTTAGAGTGGTTGGTGTTATCTGGGCTGGAATCGATTGTTGTTTACGTTTTTGAGTCATGGGCTAGAATATGAAAACTTGATATTGCTCCCTCATTTTTTTAAGTTTAACTTAGCGGAGAGAAGATGAGAATAACAGAGAGAGATGAGATATATATTTTTTTTTATTTTGAAAGTGTTGAGATTCAATTTAAAAATATTTTAAAAATTAATTTATTTTGATTTTAGTTGTATCTCTTCAATAATATAATTTTTTGTTTTTTGTTATATAGGTTTGTTTATTTATTTTTGTAATTTTAACTTCAAAATTGAGAGACATTAATCTGGATTTGTTTTTTTAAAAGATATTTTGCACGCTTTTCAGTATTTTAATAATAAGTTTTATGACTATGTAGATGGCCCCGATTTTTAAATGTCATTTTTAGAATAGTTTCGGCCCCAAATTCCATTGATTAGATAATTATTAAGTGCTTCCAAACACCCCTAAATATGGATGCACCTTTTCAGCCACTGATTATCATTACAGGCGACAATCTCTTGCCAGCCACTTAGTAAACATGCAAATTTTTATTGATGTCATTGACGTGTCTTGATTTAGTGGGTGAGCTTGTAGAGGAGGGAGCAGCTTCCAAGATGATAAGATGCTGTGATGGGGAGGTCAATTCACGTATGGGGAGATCAATCTCTGTAGAGTTTAGGATTCATTTGTGAACCCTTTTGATCTTCTTTTAATTGTAATTGGAATTGACAATTGAATGAACGTCGAAACAGCAAATCAAACACCAGTCTACAGTAAGTAAAAATGAGTGTAGATGAACGGTGAATGAATGTTTTAATTTAGCTTTCTTCGTAATTTTTATCTTTAAATAATTAACTTTAACTGATTTGTTTAGCTATTTTTTTTTGTTACTGCACCCATTTTTTGTTGCCACCATACACAATGAATTCCTTTTTTAAAAAAAAACTACCGCTCAAAAAAATCATTTCAATTCCATTCAATAATTTATTAATTATAAAATGATAATCATATTGGGTCACTTCTTATGGCACCGTGTAAAATAATGTGATTCAAAGAGCTGTTTTTATTAATATAATAGGAAACAAATTGCATTTTATTCTCTCGACACAAAATTACTCTCAGAAAGAAACACTACATTTTATGAACTCGACCCATTAATCCTTTAAAATAGGCAGGATCCAAACATTTTGAACCCAGTCAGCTTTCACATTTGGGCATGGCAAGCGGACCTCGAGAGCACACAGATCAAGATCATACACATAGAGGGTTCTCTCTTCCGCTAATGTCAAGTAGATTTTGTTTCCATGAATTCTTGATTCTTCTGTAGAGCAAGCTAAAACTTGTCCGCCGGAGGAACCAATGAAAATTGCTTGATCCTTCGATTCTTTGATTCCGATCTAGACTTTCTCATCGAAATCTAATTTATAAACCCAAATATCCACCACTTGTCGGTGACGGATATAACAATGAAGACGAAGCAACTCCCCGCATGTTTCAACCAGATATGTTGGGAAGCGACTGTGTAGTTTCCTTATGGTTGGACATGTGCTGTCATCCACTTTCAAATCAACTAGTGTAATGCTATAAGACTTGTCAAACTTGACAAAATAGAGATGCTCATACCACGTGAGTATGCAAATTTCTCCTTTATGAACTCCAACTGATCTGACACAATCAGAGTCATCTTCATCATGAAGCTTAAAGTCTTGTCTTGTCCACTCAACATCACCGGGCTTACAGAACGTGACGTCAAGAGTTCCGATTTCAAAATCCAAAAACATGACAACACATTCGGGATTATCAGGAGGCGATGAAAGGACACAGTTATCATAGGAGAAGTCAGGTGTCAAAGATGGCAATTGAATCTTCTTTGTAGAGATAGGGTTCAACAGAAAACAATCATCTGAAATCAAATATCCAGCTATTACTAACCAACCATACGAGCAAGTTGCAACTAGTTTACCTTGCAACTCTGGAATGCTTTTGGCATGGCAATGACTTTCGGAGATGTCATAAAAGGTTTGGTTTTCTTCGCTGCTTCCATTGATGAAAACAAGCCACGGAAGTAATCCTACAGTTGGTGGCCAACACTGCAAGCTTTGCCCTTCCTCCACCGACTCCTTGGTGTTAGCTTCCATTGAGCAAGCCCAAGATACAACGTAAAACCGAAAAAACAAGTTCTTCCTTTTCTTTCTTGCAATACAACTCTTTTATGCAATTGTATGTGTGTGTGCGCGTGCATGTATATATAGAAATTGTGTTGGGGTATAGTACTCCTTTATTAATTAGGAGTTTAGAATCCCAATCCCGGTGGGGAAGTTTAGAATCCCAAGGATTCCTATACCTAAATAGGAAGGAAAGAAAACACTTGTTTTCAATTAGGAGTCTAGAATCATAGTCTTGGTGGGATTCTATTATTGGAAAAAATAGAGAATATTAACAGGGGCTGTATTGAATTAACAGGAAGACAAAACGAGGCAGTCGTGGACAATGCTTAGTGTCATGTACTTTCTAATTATGGCAGGGGGTAGAGATGGTGAATTATTCGGGGAAGTTTGCATTCGAGGAAGGCAAGCTATCTCGTTCAAGTTTTATAATTATTTTTTTGATATACATTTCATACGAAATCTTTTCACGTTCTCTTGTTCTCTTGTTTTATTTTTTTAATTTTGAATGAAAGGTACTTGCGGTTGTATTATAATAAAAAAAATATTACTAAATATATATAGTCACATAAGATGGTATCTTCTTGAGCAACAATCAATGAGCAGATAAAACCAAAACAATGCAATTAAAGCTTTATGAAGACTACAGTTAGCTTTAATTAGCAGAACACCAGATTTGATGTAGAGAAATCAGGGACCATCAAACATCCAGTTGATTTTCTGATGGACAGGTTCCCTGAGCTAGGGTAGAGAGGCAGGGCCATCAGTTAACCAAGAGAAGTCCAGCCCTTCCTACTAATCATAGTCTTTTATAAATGCCATAGCCAAGGCTCTTTTCAAACAGGGCTTTCTCCAAGTTTAAGCTAGTGCATGAGATTGAGTTTATACCTCCAATATGCTCAAAGGTAGTGTTTATTGCAGCAACCCATTTCTCCATTTCAGCATTTGCACGATCCTTCAGTATTCGCCTATTAACATCTTCAGCTAGCTTTGCTTCATGGGCTCTCCCTTCTGCTTCTGCCATAGCTCTCACTCTAATTGTTTCACGCTCTACCTCAGCCTTTTCCCTCTCTGTTTGTCGCCGCTGTGCTTGGATCTGTTCTTCTGTTGCTCTTCGAGCCTGCTCCAGTCTTATTGATGATTCTTCTTGCAGTTTCACGAGCTCTTGGTTCCTTGCTCTTTGATATTCATTTTCAGCCTGTAATATGAAAAATTAAACTCCTCTCAATGAAATAACTCCTTTCAATCCTAGAATGTTAACAATACATGCCTGCATCCTCTTCCTGGCCAGTTCATCTTCATAGCGAGCCATCTGGGATTTAGTTTGTGCCTGGTGTTGAGCCAGCTTCTTCTGCTCATCATATACCACCCTTTGTCTCTCCTGCCAAGCAAATAGCAGAAAATTTAAGAAAAGTGATATGTCAGCAACAAACAGTGTTCCAATCCTCAGAACACATCAAGTCTGCAAAAGCAAAATTCATTCTGCAGGAATATAGTAACACAGATTCTATTGTCAACTTCTCATAAAAAAAAAAACCGAAGCCCAATCTCCAACAAGCCATTTGCTACAACTAACAAGTAAATTGCTTTAGGTGAATTAACAGGCAGAGAAAAACAAAGTATCAGCCTCTATTTTGAAACTTATATTTCCCTTTAGGAGAGTGGGAGCTTTTCATTGAACAAGAAAGAAAAGGGGCTAAATGGTTGGAAATTTCCAAGTGCAAAAATGCCGATTTAGCTAAAACTTCAAAACTACACAACTACAGGAAATTTAAGAAAAAATATGACTCAATTACTAACAGATTTCTAACAAGATGCTGATCAACAGAAAAATCATCTTAGCCCTAACATAACTGCACTGATAACAATATCAAATAAAACACAGGAAAAAGCAATAAAGAACCACGACTATTCCCCAACAGAACTCCAATATGATATCATTAGATGTTACATTAAGATGAAGAAACACATTTAGCTCATAGAGAATAAAATACCAGCAGTGGAAAGTAGCTATCTAAAAATAGTAGCATAAGATAGATGTTTCACCTCAACAGCTAATCCACTAGGTGTTAGTAAGAGGGCATTTAAGATCACATAGCAATTTCTGAGAGCCACTGATTTAAGAGCATTTTATTTGATCCACACAAACGGAACAACGGTCACAAAAAAGAGATTCACAACCAAGCAGATTAACTTTCATTTAGTCAGGAAAGCCTCCTCATTTGTATTCCAGGAGCAATAAATGAAGTACAGAAGCCTATCCTAGCAATATTGCATTGTTTTTAATTATGATTTTTATAATAAAAAATATTACTAAAATGTTAGATTGTAACTCAATATATATTTAGTTATAAAATAACATGGGGATTTCACGCCTGGATTAGGTTAGGAAAATAATAAAAAAAATAGACTCAACTCCATCAGAAATGGCTGCAAATGAGGAGCTAATCAACCCATCTCAGCCATGGCTATTACTTAAGCCAAGAAGTAACCAGCCCTTGTTTTAAGCAAGTGTTTAGAAATTAAAGTTTTGAATCGTAATCTTTGTGGGATTTTATTATTGGAAAAAATAGAGGATACCCATGTAATTAAGGATTCCTATGCCTAACTAGGAAAGAAAACACTTGTTCTTAAACAGGAGTGTAGAATCCTATTCCTGGTCGGATTTTATTATTGGAAAAAATAAAGAATGCCTATGTAATTAAGGATTCCTATGCCTAAACCGGACTCCCTCTCCTCAGCTCTTCCCCTTTCCCCCTTCCCTCTCTCAAAAACCCTCCACAATCTCTCAGATTCTCTCTTGGATTTTCAGCGAAGATGCTAACAGGGGACACACTACCGAACCAAACAATTAACATTAAGAACCTCAACGTGAAGGTCAAGAAAGAAGGTATCTTGTTGGTTACTTCAATCTAATGTGATTTGTATTTATGTATTTTGGCTTAATTATGTGAGATTTTTTATGGTGTCTTTTGTTTTTGGTGTGCGGGCAGAGTTGGAGATCTTAAAAACACAAAATATTAGCTTAATACGAAACTAACTTTATTTATGTATTTCACGAAGGTGTTTGTGATGAAAAGAGACGGTGGTCTGATCTTCCAGGAGATGTGGTAGCGTTGATTTTTTCTCGTCTTTGTGCACCAGATTGCTACCGTTTTGTTGCTGTTTGCAAGAGCTGGAGTTCATTTCCCCTTCCAGAAATCAAGAAAGAATTCCCAACACTGGTGTATTTAAAGTCTGATGGTAAATTAATTAATTTTCTCAGCCCCTTACTTATCAGATAACAATAGTTATCCCGCAATATCAGCAACAGAGTAGATCATTCAAAATACAAAATTCAAACATTTGTACAACAGCTTATCTTTCATTGTAATTCTTATCTAATTATCCTATGCTGTACATAAATACACATAGAAGAGAAATGAATACTGTAGAGCTTCTTCTTCTTCTTCTTCCCATCTGCATCTGTTGTAATATGGTATCAGAGCTCCTTCCATCCACCAAATAAATCAATCAATCTCTTCCCTACCTAAAACATGTCAACTCAAACAAATCCAACCAACAACTCGTCACCAGCAAACACATCTCATCACAGGAATGAGTTTCAACTCATCACCATAAACACCTCTGCCCAAGCACCTCTCAAACTCACCTCCAGCAATTATATATCTTGGAAACTTCAGTTTCAAACACTCTTCATTGGGTATGACTTACATGGTTATATCGATGGATCCAAACCATGTCCACCTGCCACTCTAACTACTGGATCAGTCACCAAATCCCGCCTACGACTTATGGATTCGCCAGGATCAACTCATTCTCAATGCCATCATAGGCTCACTCTCCCCTACAATTATTCCATTTGTTGCAAGGTCCAAAACAACTCAAGAAGCCTGGACTACCTTATCTAACACCTATGCCAAACCATCGAGAGGACGAATCAAACAAGTGAAAGCTCTCTTCAAAAGTTCCACCAAAGGAACGCTCCACCATCACCGATTTTCTTCAATCGAGTAAAGGCACGTCGTCGATGAACTTGCCATCCTTGGTGCACCGAGTTGATGATGAAGATCTCACCGAGAAGATCCCGGACGAGCTTGATGAAGATTATAGAGAACTAGTGCTTGCAATTCAAGCAAGAGATAATTCTATCTCATTTGATGAGCTTCATGAGAAACTGTTAACGTTTGAAGCTGCACTTCAAGGAAAGACCAAGAGAACCAATCACTACCTCGTGGATCGTGAACCCCACAAATCGACAGATAACCGGTTGGAGACAATCAAACAACGACTCCACTGGCGTCCCAATTCCAATGGACAACCAAGCTGGCGACCAACCAGCTCTACCAACACAAGATTACGTGACAATCGTCCACCATCAAGACCATACTTGGGCTACTGTCAAGTCTGCAATACTCAGGGACACACAGCCAAAAGATGTCCATCTTTTCAGTTCATTCCAGTCAACATCGGAAACAGAACCTCTGCATCCAACTTAAGTAACTCGTCCACTCCTTGGCAACCACGAGCAAACTTTGTTGCTGCCACTGCTCCTAATGAATCCACATGGCTACTTGACAGTGGTGCTTCTCACCATGTCACAGCTGACTTGGACAACCTGTCACTACACACTCCTTACACTGGATCTGATGACGTGATGATTGGTGATGGCACTGGGCTCTCCATTACACACACTGGTTCCACTTCCCTTCTCTCTAATGACACTTTATTTGCATTAAAAGATGTTCTGTGTGTGCCAGATATCAAAAAGAATTTAATCTCCATATATCAATTTTGTGTCACAAATAACGTATCTGTTACATTCTTACCAACTTGTTTTCAGGTGAGGGATCTTCACACGGGAGCAATTCTTGTGCAAGGCATCTCTAAAAATGGGGTGTATGAGTGGCCGACTACAAAATCCTCCTCTCCCATTATTGCTTTCTCAAGTATTCAAACCTCTTCCTTCAATTGGCATAATAGACTAGGGCATCCAGCTTCTCCAATTTTACAGCATGTTATTTCTGAGTTTCAATTAAATGTTTCATCCCCGTGTCCAAGGAAATAAACTGTAATTCATGCAATTGCAATAAGAGTCACAAACTTCCATTTTCAACTTCATCACTGCAATCATCAAAACCACTTGAAACCATTTTCTCCGATGTCTGGACTTCACCGATTCTATCACATGATGGATTCAAATATTATATCATCTTTGTAGATCATTTCACAAAGTACATCTGGTTTTACCCATTAAGAAAGAAATCTGAAGTTCATGAAATTTTCATACGGTTCAAAGCAATTGTGGAGAATTACTTCAAAACAAAAATTATCACACTATATTCTGATAATGGGGGGGAATATGTAGGACTTCGTAATTTTCTAGCCACAAATGGCATTTCCCATCTCACAACTCCTCCACATACACCAGAACACAATGGGTATTCAGAACGAAGACACAGACATATAGTAGAAACTGGACTCACCCTTTTGTCGCATGCATCTCTTCCCACAATATTCTGGACCCATGCATTTGCTACTGCTGTATACTTGATTAACAGAATGCCCACCCCGTCTCTCAGCCTTTCCTCCCCATACAAATCCATTTTTGGCACTGCACCGAATTACTCCAAACTCAAGATTTTTGGTTGCTTGTGTTACCCTTGGCTTCGTCCCTATGCCTCCCATAAGCTTGACAGTAGATCTAGACCCTGCATATTTCTTGGGTACTCTCTTTCACAGCATGCATATCACTGCTATGATTCTTCATCCAAGAAAATATTTGTGTCACGTCATGTCAAATTCGTTGAGTCAATCTTCCCATATCAGTCCTTGCAAAGTCAGCTTCCCAGAACCGAAGCCACCACCATTTCGTCGTGGATTCCTCCAATTCTTCGTGTCACAGTTCCTCCTCCATCTCAGACGACCACTCATGCATCGCCAGCTGAATGCCAACAAGAATTGCCCCTAAGTCGCTGCGTCCTCTACCTCAACAACGAAGTCCAACCCAAATCCATGAACCACAGCTCAACCCGGATGATGACCACCAACCTGCAGCCCAAACCCGCATCATTACCCGGTCTCAAAACAACATCCACAAGCCCATCGTAAAACTAAACCTTCATACACAGATTACACCCACTTCGAAATTGAGCCCACTCGCATCACTCAAGCACTCAAAAGCACACAGTGGAGAAATGCAATGTCCGAGGAATTTGACGCATCGGTTAGAAATGGAACGTGGATTTGGTTCCACCATCGCAGCTTCCAATATTGTAGGTCGTAAATGGATATATCGCATTAAAAGAAACATCGATGGTTCAATTGACGAGTTTAAGGCGCGCTTGGTTGCAAAAGGATTTCATCGACGCCAGGAGTAGACTACCATGAAACATTCAGTCCGGTCGTCAAACCGGCAACCGTGAAAATTATTCTAAGTATTGCAGTCAGCAGGGGATGGCCTCTTCGCCAACTTGATGTTAACAATGCCTTTTGCGAGGTCATTTGTGCTGAAATGTGTATATGTCTCGACCACCGGGGTTCATCGACACTGATAAACCCACATTCATCTGCAAATTAAGGAAAGCCATTTATGGCTTGAAACAAGCACCACGTGCTTGGTACCATGAGCTCCGCCAGTTCCTTATTGCAAACAAATTTCGTAACTCACATGCAGACAATTCCTTATTTATCTTCAATTCGAAGGCATTACAATGTACTGTTAGTATATGTCGATGACATCATACTAACTGGAAATCAACCGGAGGTGGTCGACCGGTTCATCAGTCAACTTGCTCAGAAATTTTCATTAAAAGATCTCGGCTCCCTCACATATTTCCTAGGCATTGAAGTTGTTCCTCACAGATGACTGGGTTTTGCTATCACAAAGAAGGTATATTCAGGATTTACTCATCAAAACAAAAATGACAGGGGCAAAGCCTGTCACCACTCCACTACCTACCAATCCTCCGATCACCTTGCACTCAGGCACCACTCTCCCTGACCCAGCAGAGTATCGCACGGTAGTTGGCAGTCTCCAGTACTTGTCAATGACCCGTCCAGACATTCAATTTGCAGTTAACAAGCTCTCACAATATATGCATCAACCATCAACAGATCATTGGGTTCTTGTGAAACGTGTGCTGCGTTACTTGTGTGGAACACTTGACTATGGTATTGTAATTCACAATAGCTCGTCACTCTCTCTGCATGCCTCTACAGACGCTGACTGGGCAGGTAATAAAGATGATTATTCCTCCACCAGTGCATACATCGTCTACTTGGGACGCACCCCCATTTCCTGGAATTCCAAGAAACAGAAGACCATTGCCAGGTCTTCAACCAAGCAGTAGTACCGATCGCTTGTCTGCTATCACTGCGGAAATTAAATGGGTGTGTTCTTTATTTTCAGAAATTGGTCTCAATTTATCACAAGCTTCGGTCATCTACTGTGATAATGTGGGTGCAACTCAATTGTGTTCAAATCCAGTGTTCCACTCACGCATGAAATATGTGGCTATTGATTTTCATTTCATTAGAGATCAAGTCCATAATGGGTCTCTACGTGTTGCTCATGTCTCATCACGAGATCAACTCATTGATGCTCTCACGAAACCCCTACCTCGCTCAACATTCAACACCTTGAAGCACAAGATTGGCCTCTTATGTCGTGGCCTATCTTGAGGGGGCATATCAGATGACAATCCTAATCCCACAATATCAGCAACAGAGTAGCTCATTCAAAATACAAAATTCAAACATTTGTACAACAGCTTATCTTTCATTGTAATTCTTATCTAATTATCCTATGCTGTACATAAATACACATAGAAGAGAAATGAATACAGAGGGCTTCTTCTTCTTCTTCTTCCCATCTGCATCTGTTATAATATTACTCTGCTGCTCTACACCCGAAATTGCCTGCTCCTTGTGTAAGAATATTGTTACTTCTGATAGTACAAACTTAAGCTCTGGTATTGAAGACAATGAGCACGATCGCAGCCAAAGCCATGAACCACGAACAGTTAGCTTCTCAAAACACGGGTGGTTGCTTGTCTCTCAGGGAAAATATGTTGTGTTTTTCTTCAATCCTATAACGAATCAAAGGATTGATCTTCCCGGGTTACCCGGGGATGAATGTTTTTTTGATGAAATTTCCTTTTCAGAAGCTCCAACATCGCCTGATTGCATAGTTTTGGCCATCCATGTTCAATCCTTTTGGGTATTCTTTGCCTTCATTCGACGCGGCGAGGATCATTGGAATTCTGATAGTATCTACTTGGAATCCGGTTTCGTCCCGTCTTATAGCAGTCCAGTCTTTCACGGGGGATGCTTTTATTTTTTGGGACAGACTGGATGTCTGGCTATTTTTGACCCAAACAGAGATGAAAACGATGAGTTGGATATGTGGGTTGAGCTTGATAGTCCTGGAAATCCATGTGCTAGTCCTATAATGAATTGCTACATGGTTGATTGTAATGGAGAGCTAATGTCAGTTTTTGTGGGTCATATGGGACAATGGGTAAGACTTTACATGCTTGATCACTCAAGCATGGTTTGGAAGGAAACAAAAGACCTGGGTGATAGTGTGCTTTTTCTGAGCCAAGTCGGATCAAGGTTGACAAAGACAACAAAACTGCAAGTTCCAGGGCTGGAAAACAGGATATATTTTTCAAGGTTCAACAAAAGGAGGGCACTTGTACATTCTATGATCTCTCGGCAGGTAAATTCCACACGTCTTGCAACGATCATGGGAGAGAAGATTATCATGGCACCACAAGTTTTTCGGATTGTGCATGGATTGAACCCAGTTATCACAAGCTCGCTGACCAAGAGCTCGACTGGCTACATAAGGAGGCACCATGATATTTTTATTCTATATATATATATATATGTGTGTGTGTGTGTGTGTGTGTGTGTTCCATTCAGTAGCAAATTTGTCTGTATAGAATGATTGAAGTTACATGGGTGAAGGATCAGTGAAACCAAAATTGTTAATTCCAGATCAATTTCAATTACAAAAAGTTGACGGGGCTACCATTTCCATTTGCAAGTTGCCTTCTTTTGCCACACACCTTGTTAGTAAGAAACTAGAACAGTAAGATCATGTTCATAAGCGGTTTGTTTCTTTTTCTTTCTTTCCAGTTTTCAGAGATTTCTACCTTCAAATTATGTAATAATGGAAATTAATGGAGCAACATCTCCTTGAAAAACATTATTGAGATCTTGAGCCTGTAAGAGTTTGAACCGAAACTTCACGTTTCATTGCTGTTCCCCCCCGTGCTCATAGCACCGTATGCACATACATGACTGGAAAGGAAACCCTACTTGCTGGGGAGAATTGAAAAAGGCCATGATTCAGATTCTTCCAACTTTTCTTTCCCCTGTCTCCTCCTGTGCTAAAGGCGAGTTTAAAATTACTTCGTCTAAAATATCTATCTATCTCTGCTGCTCCTTTTGTGTACCACGTGAGATATAATTGAAAATGGGTGTGTTTGGTTCCTGGGAATCTAGACCCCACCACAACCATTTGTGCAACACGTGCTGTTTTTCAATTAATTTAAGGCTATATACATACATAGGATGGCGACGGACGTCTGACAACGAAGTGAAAACCGATGGAAACAAACAAGAAGGCTGGCTATCTGTATTCTGTAGCGACCGAAGTAAAGCATTAATGGTCCATGTTGAAGCGGGGAGGGAAAAATATAGTAAAGTTGCACGGGAGGAAGTTTTTTTTTTTAATGTGTTTTTTATATAGCTGATGTGTAAATAATATTTAAGATCGTAATATAGATTGTTTTTTTTTAAATATATATTTTTTAAAATAATCTAAAAACTTGTATAAAAAATTTGGTGTGAGTTTTATGAGGGAACATGCATGAGCCACTTCAAATGCCGTGGTCATTAGCATTTACAGCGCCAGCTACTGATTAGGATTTATTACGGGAGTGAGGTTTCTCCAATAGAAAAAGAACGGCTAAACATGACCGCACGCTACGCTGGTTATTTATTTATTTATTTAAGAAATTGATTTATTTTATGTTTATTATAATTTGTTATTTTAATATTTAATTATTAAAATTGTAATTGATAGAATTTATTAGATACAGGTTTTATGCAACAAACAATTTGATTGATGATTTTGGTTTAACTATTTTGGTAATAATTTAATTGCAAGATAACAAAACCACAACTCGATCAAATTGACTAAAGATATATTATTTGTTGTCTGCAACATGTTAATTATTTGTTGAGCTTGTTTTGACTATGTGTCGAATAATTTATTTGACGGATAACAAAAATATAATCGCTAAAATTTTTCAAAAATTATTTTTAAAATTTTTTCTTCGTATTGTTATATTAATTTTTTAGAACACTTCAATTAAATTAATGTGAGATTTTTAAAGAAAAATCAGTTCAATTTTTTATATATATTTTAAGACGTTCCTATGAAAAAAATATATCATAATATATAATTACTCTCTCCTATTTTTTTTCAGGAAAAAGTCCCAAAAATAATATATATAAAAATTTAGGACCATTAATAATTTTGTTACATGTTAAAAAAATTGGTGTCGGCTGTGGCGAAATGCAAAACAATTTTTTATTTTATTATTATAGCTAATTTAGCACAATTTTCTACTTGTCTTGTCTATGTGTTCTTTCGTATATATTTTTTTTGTGATATGAGATCTAAAATATCAAACATAAAAAAAAGATGTGTAAGTTATTTTTCACAAAAATTACATTGACCAATGAAAATTTGTAACATTTATTATAACTGTCATTATAAAATATTATTACATATAATTAATATTCTAATTATTATTGGTCATACTATCGATGACATTGTCATTATTCTTTAAGAAGTTTTATTTTTGTTAAGATTTATTCCTCGTATTATTATATTAAAAATATTTTAGAATACTGCTATTATCATTTCTTGAAAATAATAATAATTAGGTAATATATATATATATATATATTACCTAATTATTATATATATATATATATCCGGGTAAAAAGAACAGATTTTATTTATTTATTTCATTAATTTATTCGTGACTTTTTTTTAAAACAAATGTGTTAGGAATAACACAACTATAACAGTGGCGATTTAGCTTTTATTTTTAATTATTTCAAGTGGCGATTTAGCTTTTATTTTTAATTATTTCACATAGCCTTGACCACTCTTTCAATCCTATTTTAATTTTATTTATTAAAAAATGGTTTAAATATTGATAGAAAAACTATTCATCTAGGATATGATTTCTCTTTTAATTAATGTTTTTTAAATGATATTTTTACTAAATAAAGGTAATTAAAAAAAGATAATTTAAATTAAGGAAGAGAAATATATCTTTTCAATTCTTATTTTTGAAAATATCTCTTTTTCATCAAAAACTCCTTAAGTCTCCCCCCTTTTTTAATCGGAGTCATCATCCAAGTGATTTAAGAAAATTGCATTAAATAATTTTTTGTATTTTTAGATTGTTTTGATTGGCAAGTGTAAGAATTAATATTACAAATATTGAAAAACAATTTAAAACATGTATATAAGAAAAAACAATTATAAGAAATTAAAATTAATATTGAACTAAGACAACAATCTCCTATATTCACTCCCACAAACAAAACCAAAAACTAGGATGCCATCGATCTATCTTTGTTTTGGTCGCTTTGACTCTTTCTTTGTGGACGAAAGAATCCAAGACAAGCCATGCCATCACAATCGGCCAGTGGCAACTACCGTGTAATTTACAGTTCTTATACTTGACTGATGAGTTGAGAACTGATGAATGAGTGGTTCTTAAGATCCCTTGACTTCATTGATGCTTGGATTATTGATTCGTGCTGTAATATTGTAGGTTAAGGTTGATTTTTGAACCATATATTTTCTTTAAAATAACCTTGAATGATATTTTAAATATTCAAAGACTGGTATATAAACTTATCTGGATTAACTTATAAGGTATCTGTGATCCATAACCCTATAATATCTGTGATCCATAACCCTATAACATATTGGTTTATATATATATATATATTACTTTTTAATCAAATTCTGAAAATAAAAATAATATATATTACTCTTTAATCAAATTCTGAAAATAAAAATAATAAACCAATATGTCAAGGTCTAGACATTCATTCTTACAAATTTAATGATCGTTGAAATAGAATGAATATTCTTTCAATCCGATCAATTCAAGCAAATAAATTTGATTTCTCTTGAAGCTAAGAGAAATCAAGGAGATTATAAGTAAATTAATTAGACAAGACCTTATAATTAATTCCTTACCATCAGTAAAATTAAAAATTGAAATTAACTTAGCATTGACTTCAAGAGCATAGTCTATATTTATGTTAAGCAATCATTCAAAAACTTAGCATTGACCTTCTCGTTGAGGTTCTTAATGTAAATTGTTTGGTTCGGTGGTATGTCCCCTGTTAGCATCTTCGCTGAAAACCCAAGAGAGATTGTGGAGGGTTTTTGTGAGAGAGAGAGAGAGAGAGAGAGTGAGAGAGAGAGGGAAAGGAGAGGAGCTGAGGAGAGGGAGTCGGGTATTTGTCTGGACTAAAATATGAAAACTTGCTCCCTCACTTGAGTTTTTTTCTTCTCAAGTTTAACGTTAGCGGAGAGAAGATGAGAATAATAGAGATAGATGGGATATATATTTATATATTTTCTATTTTAAAAGTGTTGAGATTCAATTTAAAACTATTTCAAAAATTAATTTATTTGGATTTTAGTTGTATCTCTTCAATAATATAATTTTTGTTCTTTGTTATAGGTTTGTTTATTTTTGTGATTTTAACTTCAAATTATATTTTTGTGTTTTTAAATTGTTTAATATATTAATATTAAAAATGAATCTTAAAAATTAAAAAATATATTTTAATATATCCAACTGACTCAATAGCCAAGTGTTTGTAAGGATTTTTTCCTCCCAGCAGATTCCAGAATAGATCCAACTGACTCAAGAAATTGCACCTAACAACTGATTTCTTGACAAATCGAATGATCCAAGTTGTTCTCAATTAGCCATTCTTCTGAATATATATAATTTCTTGTTATTTATTTTGATTTTTATTCTTTTTCTTTGTTTTAATTTTGATACCTTGATTTTTCGGTTCTTTTGTGATAATTTTTAATTTTTATTTATATTTATGTCTCTATACTCTTGGTTTTGACTTTTAATTTTTATTTTTATTTATATTTGTATTAAATGAAGTTTGTGCTTAAAAATGAGTAAATTTAGCAATGGTGGCGTGAAATAAGAATGAAATTCTTTTAAGGCATGTATAGTTAACCTTTTATTGTTAGTGATTTGTTATCTTTGTATTTTTTTTCATCTCTTTTGTTTATGTGTTGCTTGATATATTTTTAGTTTAAAGTAATTTTAATTTCAGATTAAAAAATTATTATTTTATTTTTTCAGATTTTTTCATATTATTATATCAAAAGTATTTAGGAACATTGAGATAAAATTAATTTGAGATTTAAGAGAAAAGGTTACTTCATTTTTATATCTATTATAAGAATTTAATATTAAACAAATATCATAATATATAACTAGTATCACGTATTTTTAAGGAAAAACCCTTAAAATAATTGTTATCATTATTTTAAACATCTTGTCTATATATATAATAATTGAAAGTCCTGTAAGCTAATTATTTAGTTTTAATACACTATATTATAAAAAAATTCTGGTTATGGCAAAGCGTAGGGCAAGTATTTAATATATTGTTTTATTGTAGTGTAGATAATTTAACTCAATTTTTTTAATTTATTTTTTCAATTTGTAGTTTTATATATTTTTGTTTAAAAGATATTAAATCTAAAATATCATACATAAAAATATAAAATACTATATTACCCCTCACGGACAACTTTTGATTTATGTCACAGAGCATGTTAGTTATTATCTTGTTGTGCATAAAAATGTAAGAAAATAAGAATATCCTTCATTCTAATGCTAAATTTTAAGTGCATTACCGGTAAAATAGTAATTTTACTATTCCCGTCTACGATGAACAACCAAGCTCTTTGACGTTTTTGTTAATACCATTTCCTCACCGTAACTTTTCAAAACTATAATACCATTTTCTAATAACTTGTGGTAGTTTTTAACAAAAGAGTAATCAGGATTAGGTTTTAATAAATTAAAATTATAAATTATTGAAATATAATCATTTTTTATAGACATAATAAACAGGTTTTATTAAATTTAAAAATACATGTAAAGACATTTTGATTTCTGTATTATATAATAATCACTATAATATGTTTTATGTTTGAGCGATTCGATTGCAAACAAATTAAATACTTTCCAGGTGTTAATTATCATTTTTTATCTTTTTATTGTTTATTCGAAAACAAAACAAAATTAAATAAAAAGAAAAACAACACGCACACACTTTTTTTACTATATTAATCAAACCCTAATAAAATACACATGTTTATGAACACAAAAAAATCAAAATAATCCAAACAAACTTTAAACATTTATAATAATGTTGGGAACGTCTTCCCCTTCTCTTTCCTCTTGTACCGATAATGCCACCGATAGAGACTTGAAAAGAGAAAATACACAACAATTTTTGGTTGTCTTTTTTTCAGATATATAACTTTTCTTCTTCTTGGTTGCTGTCGTCGGTGTTTCTTCTCCCAGACACAGGCCCACCTGGAGCATGGTTCACTTTCTTATAAAAAAAACCATTTCTGCATCATCCACAGTTCTATCAAGCTTGTTCACTGTCACAGTATCTCTAAGATCGACTATATCATGCCTCGCATATCACAGTATCTCTAGGATCGACTATATCCTGCTTCGCATATCAACATCAAGGGAGCTAACAGTGAGGAATTTCGACCACCGACTTCACTATTTAATGAAGCACTAACATATTTAATTAACAAATCAATAACTTTGATGGAAGATTTATGCAATGACTAGGCTGGTTGGGCAGGGGAGACAGTATGGATGTGGTGTGCTGGGGCTGACTGGATAGTGGCTGTCGGCGTTGGAAAAAGAAAAGATCTGGGTATTAAAAAACAGAAAGCAGAGAAATGAAGAAAGAACATCGAAATAACACATAATTTTATAATTAACTGAACAAAATTTTGACAGCGAAGCGTTAAGATAAAATAAAATAAAATAAAAACCAAAGAATTGGAACCAAAAAAATAGCAAACATAAAAGAAAGGAAAGGAAAGGAAAGAGAGCAAACAAAGCTGACACCCAGGCATAGCACGGTGGGAAAACAAACACATTAAGTTGAAATTGCCTATTTGAATGAAATGAAGAGATTGACCGTATGCTAGCTAATGGATTATAAAACAATATAGAAGGGCACTTCCTTTTTGCTAGCCAAATGTCATGGCAATGGCCACCTGCGCCCTCTGCAGCCCCTAATCAATCAATAGCTGACATGAAACAAACCCTCCTGGCAAAACAAAAGCAGTGCCCAAAAACACATTATTAAAAGTTTCGCTTAATTTTCTTATGGTTTTCTTGAGAGACACGTTGCAGAAGGCAAAATCAACAAAGCATTAGATAATGACTACGCATTAATGGAGTTGCGAGAAACAACCATATCATGAACAGCATATGTATCAGTTGATAATTGCTATAATGGACACATCAAAGAAATATCCACAAACGACATCAACACAACATTAATTAAAAAACTGCGAGAAACAATTATCATGAGAAATGGAAAACGCTGCTACCCCACAAACTGCGTCAATTGAATTGAAAAACTATTACAATCCACAGTAACTTGAGTGTGGATGAACAGTTAAACGTTTAGCTGTTTCTTTAATCTTTAATTAATTTTTATCTTGAGATAGTCAAATTTTACTAATTTTCCTTTGTTAATAGAAAAATGATCCCGCACACATTTCAATCACCACATATTTAAACTCGGCTGGGCATGAATCCGAAGTTGTTGTTTTTAATGTATATGTGGCACCTAGAATAGTACTGCCCTTTTTTTAATTTAATTTTGGTTTTTATTATCTAATCATTGTCTTTTTAAATAATTGTATTTTAGCAATTCTTTAATCTGAATTTCAATTAACATCCCTTGCATTTTTATTTTGCTTATTTAACCTTTTCGAATAATTTTTTTAAAATTGTTTAATATGTATTTGATATTTGAAGATATTTTATATAAATGAACTTAATTTTCTAAAATTAGTATAATTATTTTTAGATGATATTTTCATGTGTATCCTTGCATGATATTTTTCTTTTATTTATTCAATTAGTTCATGCCTGTGCCTATTTATATTTTTATTTGATCGAATAAAAATAGTTTTAATCCGTACATCCTTCCGCAAAAACACGCTCGTAGCGTTGTTTATTGTGCAAATTTTCATCATCTACCCCTTTGTTTTTTTTATTTTAATTTGTTTTGGTACTCTAGCTTCAGTTTCTTTCAATTTAGTTCTAAAAGGTTATGATGTTTTTGTCTTGGTTTTTTCATTCTTTTTAGGTTGCCTTTAATCACCTTTCATGGTTTTTAAGATTGTTTCGATGCCAAATAACATTTCAATCTTGTATGGAAACAAATTCAATACTAATAATAAAATAATAGAGGCTAAAATTAATATTTTAAAAATACTTTTTCAACAAAAATAATCAAAAACATATTCTGATCAAGGGTTTTGATATTCTCCGACAGTCATTCATTAGCTTGCCTTCTGAATTTCTATGAATACATTTGTGGTTGCGGGAAAAAAGAGTTTAGCTTTAAAATGCCATGAAAAAAGAAAAGGAAGAGCTTGTGGTGAAAAATTAACTTTTGAGTCCAGGTGGATGGTGCATTTTCCATCCACTTTGGCGTGAGTTTTTATATATATATATATATATATATATATATATATATAATAGAATATCACAACTTAAACCACTTATTTCACTGAGCAGAAGAGACAGAAGACAGAAGAAGCGAAAGAAGAGGTATTTAGATATTTGTATTTAAGAACTAATATATTGATTTGTAATTGAAAAACCTTCGTTTCTTGAAATTAATTAGGGTTCATGTAAATAACACAAATTAAACCAACTATTTCACTGAACAGGCAGGAGCTAAAGAAGAGACAGGAGAAAAAGCACGCAAAATTAAAGGTAGAGATTTATATTTAAGAACTAATTTCATTTCTTGAAATTAGCTTTCATTTCTTGAAATTAGGAAGAGCAATTGTTGTAGTAGTAGATGGTGCATTTTCCATCCAATTTGTCGTGTGTTTTTTATATATACAATAAATTAACACAACATCCAAGCACTCACAGAATCAATAAGTTTCTCACATTTCCTGTCTTCTTGAATCTTTAACTGAGAATTAATATATTTCAATACCTTCGATTCTTATTTGATTGATTCTCGGTATCTCAATTTAATATTCTACCTTCCTAATAGTGAACTGTAATTGTGTTATTAGATGAAAAAACAAAAATGATGGTGAAATGGTAGCAAATAAACCGTGCTTCAAGTGCGGCCATAACACCTTACATGCGTCGCTGTCTTTCCAAAGACAGCACGACTGCAAGAAGGTTCTGGAGGAGAAAAGGATAAAGGCCGAGAAGGCAAAAATAAAAAAGCATCAATGAAAAAGAAAAATGGTAAGTTTAATGCGTGCACCGAACAAATTATGTTGTTAATTTAGTGCGTGTACACAACTTAACTAACTTATTTACTGTTTTATATCTCAGGATGACACCCCAAAGCATCCTGGTCAAGCACCTCGACCTGCCAGGGCACCTGCTGCTCGTATCTAGAGAATCAGATCAAACTCTTATATTGGCTATTTTGCTTTGAACCTGCTGCTCGTATCTAGAGAATCAGATCAAACTCTTATATTGGCTATTTTGCTATGAACTACTCTTATATTGGCTATTTTGCTTTGAACCTGCTGCTCGTATCTAGAGAATCAGATCAAACTCTTATATTGGCTATTCTGATTGCTGAGCTTCTTCCGCACGTTTCTTTCTCTCAGCTGAAGAGGAAAACATGTGTCCAGTAATAAGTGCATAATCAAACAGCAGAAAGAATTTTTACTTTCTGCTTAGTACGCCACTTACAAAGAAGAATTCAAGCATATTTCTCTATTACAATTTCCTAATGCAATTTTCCTTAACTCATTGTAATGAGTTCCATTTCAGCACTCAAATTCTCAAGTATGGCATGAACATACCAGTTGTAAGGCTTAGAAGGTAGAAATTGCTACTTCATTGTACTCACCTTTTTCTTCTTGCTTCTTCTTCTTCTTTGCAGTGGGATCATAGACTCCTTCTGCTTCTGTGATGCAATCAGACTTTGTTTTTGCATATTGTATCCGCTGCACCACATCAATGATACATTACCACAACGAAAATATACCAAGAACAAAGATGTTCTGCAGCAAAAGGAATGAGCTTAAAATTCTAAATAAAGGCATAATTCACAAATACAAATATCTTCAAGGAATGCATGCTTCAAAGAGTCCACCAGTCCATGTTATTGACAAAATTGTAGTAAATCACGAACACATATTTCTCCCTTACACTGACATAAATTATATTGCGCACCTATGAACATTTTCTCAGGTGAAGACATAATATAACTCCATGAATGGTGCATTTGAAATTTCTTGTATGACATTAAGAATCTTTCCCTTTTCTTCCTATTTCAATTACATAGTGAATTATTGATTCAAGAAACACAACAAGCCCATCATTAACCATGAAAATCTATGACTTCTTGTACAGATCAATCTCAACAAGAACCATCCATTTTCTAACTGTTGTTTTAGAGGAGCTAGTGAATGACTACCAAATCACACCCAAAACCAGTTGACACTCAGTTTAGGCAAATCAAAACCCATCAAAATTGTGGACTTAAGAGCTGGAAGATAATAAAATTAAAAATTCTTAACACTAAGGAGACTTAAGAGAAAAATATCCTCATTGATGCACTAACAAATACAAAGAGTGACGACTTACTGACCAAGCATTGCAAGACTTACCATAGGTTTATCATAAAACGGAAAACCCTGCATTTGTCTCACAGCATTACTTGCAGCCGTAACTTCACTAAACACAACCCACGCTTGCCCTCGGAGTCTCGCCGTCTTCAAAGCAACAACATCCAAAATCCTCCCATATTGAGAGAACAGACAATAAAGTGATCTCTTCAACTCTACCCATACACCAAAACAAAGACACCCCATAAAAAATCTCACATAATTAAGTTAAAATACATAAATACAAATCACATTAGTTTCGCTTCTCATTGATCAAATAACTTTCTTTAGCAACTAATTTAAGCTGCTTCCACACTAAAATTATAAACTTGATCTCACTCGCAGTAACCCTAAGAAGAAATTTCCTCGAAAGATTAACCAAAACTGCTTTTAGCTTAAATGGGTCGAGTTCTATACTGCTTAAGAAGCAAAAACAATCGTAAAATTTAGACTTTTTTAGGGTTTTAGTAGCTCAAACTTAGCTTATTATTCCGGGCAAGAAAAAGAGGAAGAACGTTAGATGGAAGTAAGCAACAACATACCTTAGCATCCTCGCTGAAAACCCAAGAGAGAATATGAGAGATTGTGGAGGGTTTTTGAGAGAGGAGGGAAAGGAGAAGAGCTGAGGAGAGGGAGTCCGGTTTAGGACATACTGAGCCCTACCTATATATCTGGGCCATTTAGAGTGGTTGGTGTTATCTGGGCTGGAATCGATTGTGGTTTACGTTTTTGGGTCTTTGCATGGGCTAGAATATGAAAACTTGATATTGCTCCCTCACTTAGGTTTTTTTTTTTTTTTTTTTAAGTTTAACTTAGCGGAGAGAAGATGAGAATAACAGAGAGAGATGAGATATATATTTTTTTTTATTTTGAAAGTGTTGAGATTCAATTTAAAAATATTTTAAAAATTAATTTATTTTGATTTTAGTTGTATCTCATCAATAATATATTTTGTTTTGTTTTTGTTATATAGGTTTGTTTATTTTATTTTATTTTAACTTCAAAATTGAGAGACATTAATCTGGATTTGTTTTTTAAAAGATATTTTGCACGCTTTTCAGTATTTTAATAATAAGTTTTATGATTATATAGATGGCCCTGATTTTTAAATGTCATTTTTAGAATAGTTTCGGCCCCAAATTCCATTGATTAGATAATTAAGTGCTTCCAAACACCCCTAAATATGGATGCACCTTTTCAGCCACTGATTATCATTACAGGCGACAATCTCTTGCCAGCCATTTAAGTAGCGTGAACCCTTTTGATCTTCTTTTAATTGTAATTGGAATTGACGCAGAGCGTGAACCATCTTCAATTGAATGAACGTCGAAACAACAAATCAAATATCCAGTCTACAGTAAGTAAAAATGAGTGTAGATGAACGGTGAATGAATGTTTTAATTTAGCTTTCTTAGTAATTTTTATCTTTAAATAATTAACTTTTACTGATTTGTTTAGCTAATTTTTTGTTACTGCACTCCTTTTTTAACAAAAAACTACCGCTCAAAAAAATCATTTCAATTCCATTCAATAATTTATTGATTATAAAATGATAATCATATTTGGTCACTTCTTATGGCACCGTGTAAAATAATGTGATTCAAAGAGCTGTTTTTATTAATATAATAGGAAACAAATTGCATTTTATTCTCTCGACACAAAATTACTCTCAGAAAGAAACACTACATTTTATGAACTCGACCCATTAATCCTTTAAAATAGGCAGGATCCAAACATTTTGAACCCAGTCAGCTTTCACATTTGGACATGGCAAACAGACCTCGAGAGCACACAGATCAAGATCATACACATAGAGGGTTCTCTCTTCCGCTAATGTCAAGTAGATTTTGTTTCCATGAATTCTTGATTCTTCTGTAGAGCAAGCTAAAACTTGTCCGCCAGAGGAACCAATGAAAATTGCTTGATCCTTCAGTTCTTTGATCCTAGTCCAGACTTTCTCGTCGAAATCTAATTTATAAACCCAAATATCCACCACTTGTCGGTGACGGATATAACAATGAAGACGAAGCAACTCCCCGCATGTTTCAACCAGATATGTTGGGAAGCGACTGTGTAGTTTCCTTATGGTTGGACATGTGCTGTCATCCACTTTCAAATCAACTAGTGTAATGCTATAAGACTTGTTAAACTTGACAAAATAGAGATGCTCATACCACGTGAGTATGCAAATTTCTCCCTTATGAACTCCAACTGATCTGACACAATCAGAGTCATCTTCATCATGAAGCTTAAAGTCTTGTCTTGTCCACTCAACATCACCGGGCTTACAGAATGTGACGTCAAGAGTTCCGATTTCAAAATCCAAAAACATGACAACACATTCGGGATTATCAGGAGGCGATGAAAGGATACAATTATCATAGGAGAAGTCAGGAGTCAAAGATGGCAATTGAATCATTTTTGTAGAGATAGGGTTCAACAGAAAACAATCATCTGAAATCAAATATCCAGCTATTACTAACCAACCATACGAGCAAGTTGCAACTAATTTACCTTGCAACTTTGGAATGCTTTTGGCATGGCAATGACTTTCTGAGATGTCATAAAAGGTTTGGTTTTCTTCACTGCTTCCATTGATGAAAACAAGCCATGGAAGCAATCCTACAGTTGGTGGCCAACACTGCAAGCTTTGCCCTTCCTCCACCGACTCCTTGGTGTTAGCTTCCATTGAGCAAGCCCAAGATACAACGTAAAACCGAAAAAACAAGTTCTTCCTTTTCTTTCTTGCAATACAACTCTTTTATGCAATTGTATGTGTGTGTGCTCGTGCATGTATATATAGAAATTGTGTTGGGGGTATAGTACTCCCAATCCCGGTGGGGAAGTTTAGAATCCCAAGGATTCCTATACCTAAATAGGAAGGAAAGAAAACACTTGTTTTCAATTAGGAGTCTAGAATCATAGTCTTGGTGGGATTCTATTATTGGAAAAAAATAGAGAATATTAACAGGAAGACAATACGAGGCAGTCGTGGACAATGCTTAGTGTCATGTACTTTCTATTTATGGCAGGGGTAGAGATGGTGAATTATTCGGGGAAGTTTGCATTTGAGGAAGGCAAGCTATCTCGTTCAAGTTTTATAATTATTTTTTTTATATACATTTCATACGAAATCTTTTCACGTTCTCTTGTTCTCTTGTTTTGTTTTTTTAATTTTGAATGAAAGGTACTTGCGGTTGTATTATAATAAAAAATATTACTAAATATATATAGTCACATAAGATGGTATCTTCTTGAGCAACAATCAATGAGCAGATAAAACCAAAACAATGCAATTAAAGCTTTATGAAGACTACAGTTAGCTTTAATTAGCAGAACACCAGATTTGATGTAGAGAAATCAGGGACCATCAAACATCCAGTTGATTTTCTGATGGACAGGTTCCCTGAGCTAGGGTAGAGAGGCAGGGCCATCAGTTAACCAAGAGAAGTCCAGCCCTTCCTACTAATCATAGTCTTTTATAAATGCCATAGCCAAGGCTCTTTTCAAACAGGGCTTTCTCCAAGTTTAAGCTAGTGCATGAGATTGAGTTTATACCTCCAATATGCTCAAAGGTAGTGTTTATTGCAGCAACCCATTTCAGCATTTGCACGATCCTTCAGTATTCGCCTATTAACATCTTCAGCTAGCTTTGCTTCATGGGCTCTCCCTTCTGCTTCTGCCATAGCTCTCACTCTAATTGTTTCACGCTCTACCTCAGCCTTTTCCCTCTCTGTTTGTCGCCGCTGTGCTTGGATCTGTTCTTCTGTTGCTCTTCGAGCCTGCTCCAGTCTTATTGATGATTCTTCTTGCAGTTTCACGAGCTCTTGGTTCCTTGCTCTTTGATATTCATTTTCAGCCTGTAATATGAAAAATTAAACTCCTCTCAATGAAATAACTCCTTTCAATCCTAGAATGTTAACAATACATGCCTGCATCCTCTTCCTGGCCAGTTCATCTTCATAGCGAGCCATCTGGGATTTAGTTTGTGCCTGGTGTTGAGCCAGCTTCTTCTGCTCATCATATACCACCCTTTGTCTCTCCTGCCAAGCAAATAGCAGAAAATTTAAGAAAAGTGATATGTCAGCAACAAACAGTGTTCCAATCCTCAGAACACATCAAGTCTGCAAAAGCAAAATTCATTCTGCAGGAATATAGTAACACAGATTCTATTGTCAACTTCTCATAACAAAAAACCGAAGCCCAATCTCCCACAAGCCATTTGCTACAACTAACAAGTACATTGCTTTAGGTGAATTAACAGGCAGAGAAAAAAAAACTATCTGCCTCTATTTTGAAACTTATATTTCCCTTTAGGAGAGTGGGAGCTTTTCATTGAACAAGAAAGAAAAGGGGCTAAATGGTTGGAAATTTCCAAGTGCAAAAATACCGATTTAGCTAAAACTTCAAAACTACACAACTGCAGGAAATTTAAGAAAAAATATGACTCGATTACTAACAGATTTCTAACAAGATGCTGATCCCGGCAGTGGAAAGTAGCTATCTAAAAATAGTAGCATAAGATAGATGTTTCACCTCAACAGCTAATCCACTAGGTGTTAGTAAGAGGGCATTTAAGATCACATAGCAATTTCTGAGAGCCACTGATTTAAGAGCATTTTATGTGATCCACACAAAGGGAAGAATTGATCACAAAAAAGAGAATCACAACCAAGCAGATTAACTTTCATTTAGTCAGGAAAGCCTCCTCATTTGTATTCCAGGAGCAATAAATGAAGTACAGAAGCCTATCCTAGCAATATTGCATTGTTTTTAATAATGATTTTTATAATAAAAATATTACTAACATGTTAGATTGTAACTCAATATATATTTAGTTATAAAATAACATGGGGATTTCAAGCCTGGATTAGGTTAGGAAAATAATAAAAAAAATAGACTCAACTCCATCAGAAATGGCTGCAAATGAAGAGCTAATCAACCCATCTCAGCCATGGCTATTACTTAAGCCAAGAAGTAACCAGCCCTTGTTTTAAGCAAGTTTTTAGAAATTAAAGTTTTGAATCGTAATCTTTGTGGGATTTTATTATTTGAAAAAATAGAGGATACCCATGTAATGAAGGATTCCTATGCCTAACTACGAAAGAAAACACTTGTTCTTAAATAGGAGTGTAGAATCCTATTCCTGTTCGGATTTTATTATTGGAAAAAATAAAGAATACCCATGTAATTAAGGATTCCTATGCCTAACTAGGAAAGAAAACACTTGTTCTTAAATAGGAGTGTAGAATCCTATTACTGGTCGGATTTATTATTGGAAAAAATAAAGAATACCTATGTAATTAAGGATTCCCTCTCCTCAGCTCTTCCCCTTTCCCCCTTCCCTCTCTCAAAAAACCTCCACAATCTCTCAGATTATCTCTTGGATTTTCAGCGAAGAATCTAACAGGGTAAACACTACCGAACCAAACAATTAACATTAAGAACCTCAACGTGAAGGTCAAGAAAGAAGGTATCTTGTTGGTTACTTCAATCTAATGTGATTTGTATTTATGTATTTTGGCTTAATTATGTGAGATTTTTTATGGTGTCTTTTGTTTTTGGTGTGCGGGCAGAGTTGGAGATCTTAAAAACACAAAATATTAGCTTAATACGAAACTAACTTTATTTATGTATTTCACGAAGGTGTTTGTGATGAAAAGAGACGGTGGTCTGATCTTCCAGGAGATGTGGTAGCGTTGATTTTTTCTCGTCTTTGTGCACCAGATTGCTACCGTTTTGTTGCTGTTTGCAAGAGCTGGAGTTCATTTCCCCTTCCAGAAATCAAGAAAGAATTCCCAACACTGGTGTATTTAAAGTCTGATGGTAAATTAATTAATTTTCTCAGCCCCTTACTCTGCTGCTCTACACCCGAAATTGCCTGCTCCTTGTGTAAGAATATTGTTACTTCTGATAGTACAAACTTAAGCTCTGATATTGAAGACAATGAGCACGATCAGTGTTTGGAGTCCGATCGCAGCCAAAGCCATGAACCACGAACAGTTAGCTTCTCAAAACACGGGTGGTTGCTTGTCTCTCAGGGAAAATATGTTGTGTTTTTCTTCAATCCTATAACGAATCAAAGGATTGATCTTCCCGGGTTACCCGGGGATGAATGTTTTTTTGATGAAATTTCCTTTTCAGAAGCTCCAACATCGCCTGATTGCATAGTTTTGGCCATCCATGTTCAATCCTTTTGGGTATTCTTTGCCTTCATTCGACGCGGCGAGGATCATTGGAATTCTGATAGTATCTACTTGGAATCCGGTTTCGTCCCGTCTTATAGCAGTCCAGTCTTTCACGGGGGATGCTTTTATTTTTTGGGACAGACTGGATGTCTGGCTATTTTTGACCCAAACAGAGATGAAAACGATGAGTTGGATATGTGGGTTGAGCTTGATAGTCCTGGAAATCCATGTGCTAGTCCTATAATGAATTGCTACATGGTTGATTGTAATGGAGAGCTAATGTCAGTTTTTGTGGGTCATATGGGACAATGGGTAAGACTTTACATGCTTGATCACTCAAGCATGGTTTGGAAGGAAACAAAAGACCTGGGTGATAGTGTGCTTTTTCTGAGCCAAGTCGGATCAAGGTTGACAAAGACAACAAAACTGCAAGTTCCAGGGCTGGAAAACAGGATATATTTTTCAAGGTTCAACAAAAAGGAGGGCACTTGTACATTCTATGATCTCTCGGCAGGTAAATTCCACACGTCTTGCAACGATCATGGGAGAGAAGATTATCATGGCACCACAAGTTTTTCGGATTGTGCATGGATTGAACCCAGTTATCACAAGCTCGCTGACCAAGAGCTCGACTGGCTACATAAGGAGGCACCATGATATTTTTATTCTATATATATATATATATGTGTGTGTGTGTGTGTGTGTGTGTGTTCCATTCAGTAGCAAATTTGTCTGTATAGAATGATTGAAGTTACATGGGTGAAGGATCAGTGAAACCAAATCAATTTCAATTACAAAAAGTTGACGGGGCTACCATTTCCATTTGCAAGTTGCCTTCTTTTGCCACACACCTTGTTAGTAAGAAACTAGAACAGTAAGATCATGTTCGTAAGCGGTTTGTTTTTTTTCTTTCTTTCCAGTTTTCAGAGATTTCTACCTTCAAATTATGTAATAATGGAAATTAATGGAGCAACATCTCCTTGAAAAACATTATTGAGATCTTGAGCCTGTAAGAGTTTGAACCGAAACTTCACGTTTCATTGCTGTTCCCCCCCGTGCTCATAGCACCGTATGCACATACATGACTGGAAAGGAAACCCTACTTGCTGGGGAGAATTGAAAAAGGCCATGATTCAGATTCTTCCAACTTTTCTTTCCCCTGTCTCCTCCTGTGCTAAAGGCGAGTTTAAAATTACTTCGTCTAAAATATCTATCTATCTCTGCTGCTCCTTTTGTGTACCACGTAAGATATAATTGAAAATGGGTGTGTTTGGTTCCTGGGAATCTAGACCCCACCACAACCATTTGTGCAACACGTGCTGTTTTTCAATTAATTTAAGGCTATATACATACATAGGATGGCGACGGACGTCTGACAACGAAGTGAAAACCGATGGAAACAAACAAGAAGGCTGGCTATCTGTATTCTGTAGCGACCGAAGTAAAGCATTAATGGTCCATGTTGAAGCGGGGAGGGAAAAATATAGTAAAGTTGCACGGGAGGAAGTTTTTTTTTTTAATTTGTTTTTTATATAGCTGATGTGTAAATAATATTTAAGATCGTAATATAGATTGTTTTTTTTTTAAATATATATTTTTTAAAATAATCTAAAAACTTGTATAAAAAATTTGGTGTGAGTTTTATGAGGGAACATGCATGAGCCACTTCAAATGGCGTGGTCATTAGCATTTACAGCGCCAGCTACTGATTAGGATTTTTTACGGGGAGTGAGGTTTCTCGAATAGAAAAAGAACGGCTGAGGTTTCTCCTATAGAAAAAGAATGGCTAAACATGACCGCACGCTCCGCTGGTTTTTTTATTTATTTAAGAAATTGATTTATTTTATGCTTATTATAATTTTTTATTTTCATATTTAATTTTTTTTTATTTTGATAGATTTTATTAGATACAGGTTTTTTTCCCGCTTAAAAATGATTAAATATAGCTACTGTTAAAATTATTTCGATAATTATTTAATCGGTAGATTGTAAAACTGGAATCGAAAACATTATGTGATTGTTGTGCATGTTTTATTCGTTTCATGAATTTCTTTATCAGAAAATAATAAAATTGTAATTGTTGAATTGTAGCACATATAAGTTATTTGTTTTATGCAACAATTTGATTGATGATTTTGTTTTAACTATTTTGGTAATAATTTAATTTTGAACAAGTGGTAATAATTTAATTGCAAGATAACAAAACCACAATTGATCAAATTGACTAAAGATATATTATTTGTTGTCTGCAACATGCTAATTGTTTGTTGAACTTGTTTTGACTATGTGCTGAATAATTTATTTGATAAATAGCAAAAATATAACTGCTAAAAATTTTCAAAGATTAATTTTTCAAATGTTTTCTTCATATTATTATATTAATTTTATTAGAACACTTCAATTAAATTAACATGATATTTTTAAAGAAAAGTCAGTTCAAATTTTTATGTATATTTTAATATGTTAATATGAAGAAAAAAATATCACTGTACATAATTAGTCTCTTCTATTTTTTAAGGAAAAAATCCCAAAAATAATATATATAAAAATTTAAGACCATTAATAATTTTGTTACATATTAAAAAATTTGGTGTCGAATATGGCCAAATGCAGAGCAATTTTTTATTTTATTATTGCACATAATCGGACACAATTTTTCTACCTGTCTATCTATGTGTGCTTTCGTATATATTTTTTTTGTGATATGAGATCTAAAATATCAAACATAAAAAAAAGATGTGTAAGTTATTTTTCACAAAAATTACATTGACCAATGAAAATTTGTAACATTTATTATAACTGTCATTATAAGATATTATTACATATCATTAATATTCTAATTATTATTGATCAAACTATCGATAACATTGTCATTATTGTTTTAAGAAGTTTTATTTTTTGTTAAGATTTATTTCTCATATTATTATATGAAAAATATTTTAGAATACTGCTATTATCATTTCTTGAAAATAATAATAATTAGGTTATATATATATATATATATATATATATATATATATCCGGGTAAAAAGAACAGATTTTATTTATTTATTTCATTAATTTATTCGTGACTTTTTTTTAAAACAAATGTGTTAGGAATAACACAACTATAACAGTGGCGATTTAGCTTTTATTTTTAGTTATTTCAAGTGGCGATTTAACTTTTGATTTTTAGTTATTTCACATTGCCTTGACCACTCTTTAAATCCTATTTTAATTTTATTTATTTAAAAAAATGGTTTAAATATGGATAGAAAAAACTATTCATCTAGGATATGATTTTTCTTTTAAATGATGTTTTTTAAATGATGTTTTTTTTAAATAAAGGTAATTAAAAAATATATAATTTAAATTAAGGAAGAGAAATATATCTTTTCAATTAATACCTCAATTCTTATTTATAAAAATATCTTTCTTTTATCAAAAACTCCTTAAGTCAACCCCCTTTTTTTTTATCGGAGTCATCTTCCGAGTAATTTTAAAAAAATGCTTTAATTTATTTTTTTGTATTTTTAGATTGTTTTGATTGGCAAGTGTAAGAATTAATATTACAAATATTGAAAAACAATTTAAAACATGTATATAAGAAAAAACAATTATAAGAAATTAAAATTAATATTGAACTAACAATTTAAAATAAGTCTAAAAGAGCTGTCGCTTTGATCAAAACATGTTTTCCTTATTGATGCTTTTTGTTGAAAAAATATTTTTAATAGAATTTTATTTTTTAAAACAAAAGCTCATTTTTATCTTCAACAATGATAATACAAAAACATAATAAATAGTGAATTGCGATTTTTTACACATGTATTTAAAAAATATAACAACATTGATGATGAGAAATATTATATAAATAATTTATGATAAAATTTTAAAAAGTAATATGCAATTAAAAAATTATGTATATTAGATTCATATATACCTATTTATAAATAAATTACTATTACTACTACCATGGAAGACACTAATATTACTTAAAATAATGGCAGAAAATGATGATTACTAATACTACCGAAACATTTCGTTCCAGTAGAAAAAACAAAGCATCAATCGAAACGAAATTGACAGTCTTGGTTTTTATTAATACATTGCATTTTATTCTCATGACACAAAATCACTCTCATAGCACTGCATGTTCTAATTTGCAATTAATCCTTGAAAACAGGTAAGATCCAATCGTTTTGAACCCACTGGGTTTTCACATTTGGGCATGGCAAACAAATCAAGATCATACACATAGAGGCTTCTCTCTTCCTCTAATGTCAAGTAGATTTTGTTTCCTTAAATTCTTAATTGTTTTGTAGAGCAAGCTAAAAATTGTTCACTAGAGGAACCAATAAAAATTGATTGATCCTTCAGTTTTTTTATTCTGGTCCAAACTTTCTCGTCGAAATCTAATTTATAAACCCAAATATCCACCACTTGTTGATGAAGGATATAACAATGAAGACGAAGAAACTCCCCGCATGTTTCAACCAAATATGTTGGGAAGCGACTATAGTTTTCTCATGGTTGGATATGTGTTGTCATCCACTTTCAGATCAACCAATGTAATGCTACAAGACTTGTCAAAGTAGTGATGTTCATACCACGTGAGTATGCAAATGTCTCCCTTATGAACTCCAAGCGATCGACACAATCGAGTCATCTTCATCATGAAGCTTAAATTCTTGTCTTGTCCACTCAACTCAACATCACCAAGCTTACAAAGCGTGAATCAAGAGTTCCAATGTCAAAATTCAAAAACATGACAACACACTCGGGATTATCGAGGACACGATGAAAGGACACGATTATCATAGGAGAACTCGTGTGTCAAAGATGACAATTGAATCTTCTTTATAGAGATAGGGTTCAACAGAAAACAATCATCTAAAATCAAATATCCAGCTATGACTAGCCAACCATACGAGCACGTTGCAACTAGTTTACCAATTATTTCAAGCGGCAAGCGAAAGAAGAGACAGAAGAAGCGAAAGAAGAGACAAAATCAAGCGAAATTAAAGATATTTTGAGATTTATATTTAAGAACTAATATATTTCAATTGCTGATTTGTAATTGAAAAACCTTCAATTCTCGAAATTAGGATTCATGTAAAAAAAATTAGAAAGAGCAAACCAGTCATTTATTGTTGTGGTAGTCCCGGTGGATGGTGCATTTTCCATCCAATTTGGCATGTTTATATATATATATATATATATATAATAGAATAGAATAACATAAAATTCAACCAATTATTTCAAGCGGCAAGCATGAGCAAGCGAAAGAAGAGACAGAATCAAGCGAAATTTAAGGTATTTAGAGATTTATATTTAAGTTTCTCACATTTTAGGAAGGTGAAAAATAATGGTAAGTTTTCCACATTTTAAGAACGTGTTTGGAAATGTGATGAAAGTCATACACGGATGTTACCACTACTTTATCTTGCAACTCTGAAATGTTTTTGACATGACAATGACTTTTTAAGATGTCATAAAAGGTCTGGCCTTCTCACTACTTCCAGGGATGAAAACAAGCCATGGAAGTAATCCTGCAGTTGGTGTTAGCTTCCATAGAGCTAGCCCAAGATACAACGTACCTAGAAAATCGAAAAAACAAGCCCTTCCCACATTAGAGAGTGTTGCTTCTCTTCTTTTTCTTTCTTGCAATTGGAGAGCCCTTCACACTGCTTTATAGAAAATTGGAATTCACAACTTTATTCACAGTAATAAGACCCATTTATAGGATCCTAAACATCATACATGCACCACTAACTGATTGTCATGTCAAAAGGCCCGGATAAAAAAACATCCATGAAGAACAAATAAATGGTAAGTTTAATGCATGTATGACCTTCATCACATTTCCATTCACCTTCTTAAAATGTGGAAAACTTACCATTGTTTTTCACCTTCTTAAAATGTGGGAAACTTAAATATAAATATCTAAATACCTTAAATTTCGATTGATTTTGTCTCTTCTTTCGCTTGCTCATGCTTGTCGCTTGAAATAATTGGTTGAATTTTATGTTATTCTATTAGATATATATATATATATATATATATAAAAACATGCCAAATTGGATGGAAAATGCACCATCCACCGGGACGACCACAACAATAAATGACTGGTTTGCTCTTTCTAATTTTTTTCACATGAATCCTAATTTCGAGAATTGAAGGTTTTTCAATTACAAATCAGCAATTGAAATATATTAGTTCTTAAATATAAATCTCAAAATACCTTTAATTTCGCTTGATTTTGTCTCTTCTTTCGCTTCTTCTGTCTCTTCTTTCGCTTGCCGCTTGAAATAATTGGTAAACTAGTTGCAACGTGCTCGTATGGTTGGCTAGTCATAGCTGGATATTTGATTTTAGATGATTGTTTTCTGTTGAACCCTATCTCTACAAAGAAGATTCAATTGTCATCTTTGACACACGAGTTCTCCTATGATAAATGTGACCTTTCATCGCCTCCTGAAGATCCCGGGTGTGTTGTCATGCTTTTGAGTTTTGTCATTGGAACTGTCGATGTCATGTTCTGTAAGCCTGGTGATGTTGAGTGGACAAGACAAGGCTTGAAGCTTCATAA